>JAKJJM010014971.1:0-10786 GCA_021901965.1 Pipa carvalhoi | reverse complement strand
GGTTGGGGGCAGCACAGTCTAGGGTAAGGGGGTTTGGGGAAGCAAAGTATGGGGAAAGAGAAGGTTGGGGCAATGCAATATGGGATGGGGCAGCAGAGTATAGGGAAAAGGGGGTTTGGGGAAGCACAGTATAAGAAAGGGGATAGAGTGGAAAAATTGCAGCGTAGCCCAACCTTCTACCTCCTTTTCCTGCTGTGCAGCAGAGTACTATATGGGGCAATTGCTGCATTGTTTGGGGCATTATGGAAGGGAGAATGCTGATGGGGGGACGTATTTTGGCATTGTCGCTTAGGGCGCCATTATACCTTGTCCCAGTTCTGCTACAAGTGAAGAATCCCTTTCTTTGCTAGTGGTAAGATATCATTTCTTCTAGTTTGCAGAGTCTATGGGTCATCTGCACCAATTTAAAGAAGACAAAGCCATTAGTCAAGTCTTTCTACTGACCTTATAAGTTTTGAGGAATTTAGTGATAACAAATATCCCTCAAAAAGATAAAGTCACATTAGTGCTAAAATGGGTTCTACATTAGTAGAGCATGGTTTTCCAGCTTCCAAAAACAACTGCTAGAGACACCAACCACTCGGAACATTTGGGTGTTTTATAATGATTAATAGGATTGAGAAACTGTTATATTTTGACTGATCTCAGATTTTTGCTTACTGACAAACCAATCTGATCTCATTTTTTCTAAATCTCTGAAAATGTCATTATGGGTGGAAGCCCTGCTAAAGCTTGCATATAATTAGATTCTTATCTACAATAATGAAGAGTAATACTGGGCATCATGTTCCTACTTTTTTTGCTATTCAGATCCACTCACATTACCTAAGCTGCATAATAGCCTACAAATTTCCTGCTCTTTCATGCTTGCCCTTTTGGAGTTAAGTTGGATGACTACGTTATTGCAATGGTAAGATCTTGTCAACAGTGCCTCGGTTTCTTTGTGTATTTACATTATCACTTATATGGATTTCTAGCGGTAAGTTATAAACCTGTGGAAAAGGGCTGGTGGTTTATAAAATATAATTATATAGTAGGGTAATCCTAAATGAAATCTCAATCACATTTTTAATATCCCACCACAGAATTATAATTGACAAGCTTTTGACAAACGCTAGAGGGAGCTCACAATCTTTAATCATAACATGCACTTCCCAAACTGGAGCTTATTTAACCCATTCTTTACTGGAAGCCATCCACATTGTCCTTTTTACATTTGCTTTCTGGGGATTCGATAGCAGTAACAAAAAAAGATCAGTCTCTCAGTAAGCATAAATGAATGATAAAGTACATATTAATTTATTTATTATTTATTCCAGTTAACGTCAAACAGGAATATCTTCTTTTGTAAAATAAAATGAAAAATTGTTTTAATAATGGTCCTGACAATAATTTTCCTATAGGCACAAGAGGCATGTTGCTATGGGCGACTCAGTCAGAATTGTTCCTCACTGCTAGTCAGGCACAGACAGGGAGAATTAATTCTATTAAAGAAGTATTTTTAATAGTCAAATGTTGATTCTGGCATTTGTTATTTCAATTGTTTATTTTTATGAAGGGGTGTGGTCATTTAGTGGGTGTGGCCTAAGGCAACAAACATTCTGTGCCTATAACCTCCTAAGATGTAAATTCGATGATAACTTTGTTTCTTAGGACACAACAGACTTCCTGTAACTAGATCAGTTACAATCAAATCTTACTCTGTTCTACTAGTTGCATGAAAAAGAGGAACTATAATTTTCTACTGTTTGTAAATCTGGTAACTTCATGCATACTTATACAACAGATTGTGGAAGTCGATGCAAAGGAGCAGTGCTATAAAGCCATCAGACTCACACTAGATGATTTCTATAGAAAACAATGGTTCCTATTCTTCATGCAACTAGTAAGAAAGTCAGTAGTATCTGATCTAGTTGTATGAAAGTCTGGAGGGTGAATGAGGCCTAATTAATGTCATATTACACATATTGATGTGTTAATGGTATCAGCATTTAGTGATTCATTTAGCAGGATAATCAAAAGCAATTATATAGAATAACTGGCACATCATGTGGCTGTATGCAATTTTTACGCAATGTAACTTGCACAGCTGCATGCAACTAAATGCAACCACATTAGACCTAATGTTACTTGCTATTGCAATTACATAGAGATGAATGGAGATATGATTATCACTGGGCCAACAGTTTCATTGATAAATACTTTAAAGCCTAAATATGACTAGCTGGCTGGGTCACTCTGGCTTGCTAAAATGGCTGGGCCCTCCACAGTAAAAATGGCAAATGCACCCCCCACCAGCAGTTTCCCCCTAAAAAGCACCCCATACAGTGTAGCACTTGTTCCACCATAGTGACACATACAGTGCAGCACTTTCCCACATAGTGCCACATACAGTTTCCTACAGCACAGTAGGTAAAAGGGGTAAGCTAGTGTTGCATGCTTTCTACTCCTAACACCCCCTTTCTCCATACTGTGCTTCCACCAATATCCCTTTACCCAAATTCTGTGCTGCCTCAACCCCCCTTTTCTGATAGTGTGCTACTCCCCTACCCTGCCCCAGTTCACCTCTCTTAAAGAAGAATTATAGTGCCGATATAGCTGCCCACATACATATAAAACTCCTTTATACTAAGCCAATTGCTACCACAAATAGTTAAAAAAAAACGTTTAGGGAAGAAATAATACTTGTCGTCAGCCTCGGTCTTCGGCTGTCAGGCCTAGATGAGCACGTCGCGCGTTACTACGTTGCAATGTGATCGTCTAGGACGGTGAGCGTCTGTACAGGAACAAGAGTTCCTGTGTAGCGCCGACCTCGTTATTTCATTTGTAAGTGCCTGCATGCTTACAATTGAAATAAATCAGGGAGCCGGCTGAATACCCGTAAGTGCGAGGGGTAAATGGCCTCAGGGGGCCGTAGTTTGGGGACCCCTGCTTTAAGAGATGAGAGGAGAGGGGCCTGATATAAAAAGACTCCCTAAATGGGTCTGTGCTTCAGAATGTATCAGCATCCCCCCACCCCCTTCAGCAGCATAGGCAGCGTTGCCTACCTGTAGGCCAGACGCTGCCTATGGCCCTATGGCTGCCTAAGACCCTTCTTGTACCCTCTGTTGGTGGCTTTGGTGACTACTGTTCACTATACACTGAGTTAAAACAAATACCAGTGTGCATAAGCCCTTGATATGATTTTAACCTCAGCTGTTAAATTAAGAATCTGCATTTTTATTCTATTTTAACCACTCAGAATATTGTATTTACCATGAAACACAAATGCAAAGATCTGCAGCTACTGTAAAATACAGTTGTCACTCAGCATTTCTGACTAAGAATGCTGGGAAGTCTGTATAGTCATGAGAAGGTGAGAATTTTTTGCGAATGGCAGACAAAACTCTGTTTGCCTGTTCTTGAAGTGCGTGAAGCGCGTCCGCGACAATGTCAGCGGCGCGCATCATGCACTTCGTAAAAATGAATTCGGAAGGGCACATTCGGAGGTTGGAGAATGTGGTCCTGTATGTTTAAAAGCCTAAACACTTTCCTTGTGGATCCTGGAAGTCGATCTTAAACAACAGCTAGAGGAGCACAGGTTAACCAGCAATGCTCAGGGCTAATACAAGGACTGAAATGAAAGCAGCTCTTATCAAGTTCCTTAAAATTCTGGAAGAAGTCATGAATAATTGAAGACATACAGCAGTAAGCCATAAATACATTATGAGTATGGTAATGCCGCCACTCATGCCTTATGAAGCATGTACTATTGGAAGGATCATTCTGCTTCCCTTGACCTTCTTGCTATGACATCACCATACCACTGTTTCAGTCAGGCTTTAATGCTGTCATGTGCAGTAACTGCATGCCATAATCTAATGATATCATTACTGAGACTGGAAAGATGCATAGAGAATAAATGAGCAAAAAAAAAAAAAAAACCGAGCATCAGTCTAACCGTATCTAATGACTGTTTATCTTCCTGCTGAAAATGTCTGTATCAATTACTGAGGCTAAACGTACTGATCCTCTGCAGTCAGTAACATTTTTTTCGTCAGCAATCAGATGAGATTTCTGTCAAGCGCATATTTATTTTACAGTCACAAAAGACATTTTGAAGTTTGGCGCAAGTGGTTATGACAAATGCATGATTTCAATTGGAACGGAAAGCCTTGCTAAAAATCAAAGCCCTTTTAACCATTTAACAGCTTGCCATTTTCAATGAATAAGAATAGGAAATAATGTTTTACATGAATGATTATATTCTAACGTTTCCACGGACTCATGTAAATGTTTCCATGCGATGACAGAATTTAAGCATGTTTTTCAGCAAGCTGCTAAAAACAATTTTCAATTCGCGCTCCTCACTTCCTGGTGTGTGTCCTGGTGTGCAAAATATGTAAGCCCACCAATCTATTGCTAAACTACATTTCCCAGCATTCCTGCGATATGAATATCTAATCTTATAATATGCATCTTATTTATAATTCCCAGCATCACTTGGCTGGTTGTGGATGCTGGGAGGTGCAACAAGTTGGAGGCCCCAACAGAAGCATGGCACCTACATTTTTCTCTACAGAAGTGTAATAGCACTTTAGCAGTTTCATTTTACTTAACCTTAAATGACCTGTGGATCCCAGACGAAACACAATTCGTACCATCCTCTACCCACTACAAATTATCCTAATGGCAATAGAAAGTAACTGGGCAGCTGGAAAATCTCTAGATTTGTGTTCCAACCTAGAAACAAAGTTACTGAAAAAGGAAAGGTCACTGAAACTCTACTAAATCAACTAAACTGCCCTTTATTTTGTTTCTATATTCTCTGAGTTTTGTCCCTATGTGAGCTCTTATACATTAGGGTTTTATAGCTATACTTATCAAGTATCATGTTTTGAAGATCTCTTTTAAGGAAATGAATAGGATAAATACATTTCCAACTACATTTGCTCACCTACATAGGAATTTATCAACTAGGGCAATTGCTTACTAGTAACCCATAGCACCAATCAGCAGTTAGCTTTCACTAGTATAGGGGGAGTTAGAATTCTAAAAACTGACCTTTGATTGGATGTTATGGGTTATTGGATTTCTGTAACGAATGCCCCTGTTGATGAATTCCCCTGCTAATGTTTGTCTCCTCCGATCAACCTGCTGTCAGTAAGGTTTCTGAATGACTCACTGTAATTTAAAACTGATTTAATAAATCAGTCAAGCTGCTGTGTTGTGGCTCGCGGCGCATCTCTCTATCCCCGCCCTGCATCTCCGTAGACACACCCATGACCGCAGGCACTCCTTCTGATTGGATGTCGGTAGGTCATGTGATCTGGAGCATGCGCTCCTCCCCATTTGCAGCTCCACAGTAATCATTCACCGGTGGAGGAGGGATCGAAATGGCTCCCTCCTCTTGGAAGTTTGCCAATCCCTGGTCTAGCCCTTGACTAAGGGGGAGGGGCTAGAATTATCTCAAAACCTCTTCTCTAAGTGCTTGGTTTTTTTACAATTGCTGTGACTGTTCTGCAAAATCAATAACCTTTAACCTGTCATTTTAACACTTGTTGTACTTAATACTAGGTGGTCAATAAATAAAAAGCTGTTTATTTACAGGCTTGTCCCTTTAATCAGTTTGTAAACTTTAAAAGAACATTAACACCAAAAAATAAAAATGCATCAAATGCATTTATAGTTACTGTATATTCAATCTGTGCTTCCAAAAATTCTAAATTTTGATTTAGAAAGTAAGATCTAGCTATGAAGCTTTAAACATAGTGTTTTGGGGCATACTCCCTGAATATAACACCATAGAAAACAATGGAGCCAGGTGAGGTCTGATTAACAAGATGGCTGCTATCAGTAAAGATAAGAACAGACAGAAAGTAATACAATTCATGAATTCAGCTTTAAAGATAACATTTTTACAAGTGCTGCATTTGACTATTTGCCATGCTAATCTAACTGGGAATTTTTATTTTTTTTTTTTTGCTTTACCAGTGTTACATTCTCTTCTATTTTTCTAACATTAGTTTACCATAATAAACTAATTTGTCCATCGATCTATAGTATACACTCAGTTTTTACTTAATGAAACCTGAATAATAAACTTTTTGCAAATTCTGTACTGCTTTGCTATTTATATAATCTATTTATGTATTTTATTTTATAGTGATATCATCTACTAAAAGATACTTCCAATTCAATCTGACATTCTTCACAACTAAAGAACCATCACTACCCACAGTGTCTGACAGAGGAATCTTGTTCCTACCATAGAATCTGATTGCTAGGGCACAGTCTACTACAGACCTGGGCAAAATACGGCCTGCGGGCCACATCCGGCCCGTCAAGCCTTCCTTACAAGCCCACGTGGAGTCTCCAGTCATCCACTGCCGCATCCACCCACATGACTCGCTGGGGCACATGATGCGGAAATGATGGGCGGATGACCACGGACAGGTAGATGCGGCCAACACCCCCCTCCCCGGACTGACGGACTTTGCCAGCTAAACAGTTAGGGGGTCATTCCGGTAGCTCAGAATTTTCTGTCCCGAATTCACTTATAGCGAACTCCCATTATAAAGTCGCGACCGCAACAATTCTTCCATTATAAAATCGCAACCGCGACAATTTTTTTAGTCGCAGTCGTGACTTTATAATGGAAGTTCGCTATAAGTGAATTCGGGACAGAAAATTCGGAGCTACCGGAATGACCCCCTTAGAGCTGGGTTTAGAGGTAGTGTAGTGGATGTGACTTTGGATAAAGGACAAAAGGTGCATTAATTTGTAATTAACGTAGTAAACTCTAAAGACGCTGGGTAACTGGTGATTCTGTTAAACATATTTGTAAATTATATTGCTTGTCAGATCTGCAATTAAGTTGATTGTACTGGAGGGGTAAACCAAATGCAAGGATATTTCAGAAAACTGCAGGTTTGGTCAAATGCATAGGATCCTAAGGGCGAAATTTATTAAAATAGAAATTGGCATTTTCGATTTCGAAATATGGATTTCCATTCCGAATAGTAACTGTAATGAGCGGTGCTTGCATGCGTGCACCGCTCGCTACCTCTGCCTGCTGAATGCTGGCAGCCATTGAGGAGACTCAGCTCTCCCCAGCGCTTCCTGGTTTGAATTAGCCAATCCGGAGCCCCTGACATCACGGATGATGTCAGCAGTGGCAAATTCAATTAGCTGAGCACTGCTATTTGAATTTGCCGCTGCTGACATCATCACTTCCAGCCTTCCCACTCTAACCAACACCAGTGGCTCTCCCAGCTGCCTTTTTAATCAGGCTCTTAGCCTGCAGTTGAGGTGAACCAAAACCTGGACTGACCTCCATAAATACATTTGCATAATTGGGGCAAAATATTTCCCCTCAAATATAAAACCCTCACACCTTCTATATTGTACAAACAATGGAGTGTCCAGGTTGTGTGCCAGCAGCAAACGCACTACTCAAATGTATCTACCGGGTACAAGCAACATTTATTGTGATGAAGTCATTTGAGAAAGGGCCTATAAGGCCCGAAACATGTTATGACTTCATCACAATAAATGTTGTAGTTACACTACCTTTTTTTCGCACCATTCTATCTTTTTCTTATTTTGGATTACCTTCTATATTGTGTTTAGTTTTGGAGCCTCTATTTACAAAACAACATTAATAATTTAGAAACTGTTCAGAGAAGGGCAACTAAAATGGTCTTTATAATAAATCATATTAGGAAAAGTTTCATGTCCTCATAAGGTACAGTTTATTTGGAAGGAGGGAGATAAATGATACATGGAAACAATTAAAAATATTAAGGGAATAAGAGTTCAGGAGAGGATCATTTTTGAGGATTTGAAAATTATACAACTAGCCAGCACAATCTGAAGTTGAGGGGTGGAAAACTGAAATGTAACATAAGGAAGCACTTATTTAAAGGGGTCATACATGTATTGAATAGTAGAGGTGGTAGAAAAATATACAGGGAATGGATTTCAACATGAATAGGTTCGATACAAGGAAAAAAACTCATTCCATTGGACAAAGTAGAGGAACCAATTATTTTTACACCATCGAATTCTATTTTTCGATGTTTCTAATCAATGATTAATCTTATACTGATGACTAATAATCTATGGTTATTTAAGCCAGTTGCCAACTAAAAGCTTCTAACATTTAATAACATTGAGAGTAAACTGACATAGTCAAGATCAAAATCAGCTCACACAAGACCTGAACCTAGGCTTTCCAAAATCCATATCCAGTGTTACTGCCTAAGGGGGGGCCATAAACCATCTGCTGAGCACCCTTATTCCTGAAAGCAAGAGGGTGCAAGAACAGCTTAGTATTAGCAAATTATTCCATTATGTCGCTCTACAATAATGCTTGTTGCAGAGTTTTGATAGCATGCAGAAAAGTAATGTGCACATAGACAATGTGGGAGAATGAACTGGGGTTACTGGGACATGTAGTCAGTAATTCTTATCTTAAAACATGGGGGATTATTATATCAGAGCAATATAAATGAACAAATACAATTAACAACAGAGATCAGGAAAAAAATACACAGACAGATCAGAGGAACTACACATTAGTATTACACACAGCGCCATCTACTGTCCTATTAATATAGTGCCCCAACTTAATAACAATACACAATACCCATAAGCCATAGGTATTGCTCATACTGTAACATTGCTGTCCTAGTCTGTTGACTGTAAAGGTCCCCTAGTTAAGCACATCTTAGATAAAGTTTTCCAAAACCATATTTGAAGAAACATTCAGGTGTATAAGGCCCACCCACCTGCACTTTTTACACCTCCCTAAGAAAGCTGTCACCCTACTACCAGAAATAAAGTTTTCATGCAATTAATGCCGGTTTTATTCAGAAACGAAGCCTGTTATATTTATTTTATTGCAATACATGAATTTTATTCAGTAAATGTATCATGTCCATTATAAACAGATGCTAATGGGTGAGCGGTTGTATTTACTAGCTATGTACAAACGAAAAAGTTACAGTAAATGATACTATATAGAGGGACATGCCAGTACAAAGGCAGCCTATAGTTAAAGGCAACCTTTTAAATAAAGGCCCCAATCAAAAAGCAGGTAAAAGGCAGTGGCATTCCCAAAGTCTATACTCAAAGATCTTAAATACTTACCAACATTCCCACTCGGTTTACAATCAGAAGAGAATACACATCACAACTACCAGGTCTATATTATAAGATATGACTCTTCAACGCTCCCTTGCCCTAGTTAAAAGCTAGTGGAGATATGATCTCACCAGGAGGAAAGGTTTCAAGCAGGCAATGAGTGGAGCAGCACACAAAAAGCTGGCACATTAATATGCCATTGTTGGATTGTTACATCTGAATACCCAACAAAATAGGCAAATATTTGCCACATGAAGACAAAAATGGCAAAAAAATAAAAATTTTGATAGTCATGGCAGTTATTTAACTACAGCTATAAAATATTGTATTTGATAGTGAATTCATGAATTTTATTTCTTCCTGTTGTTTTTTTTTATCTTTACTGATAGCAGTCATGTTGTATGTGTTGCTTATGCAAACCCCATCCGATCCCATTGTTTCCTATGAAGCTTTTAAGATTATATATTTATGAAGTGCCCCGGGAAGCCTAATTCTACAGTTTGAAATTTAAAAAAAATAATACATTCTAGACACCATTCAGATTTTGTTTGTAAGCACATATTGAGTACATCTTTACCTTAAAGGCATTTGGAGCATTATCAATTGTTTAGGTGTTACTGTCCTTTTAAAAATAGGTTATTAAAAGTGACTGTGGTGCCCGTAGACTGGTAGCCCATTAAAGAAAGTGTTGTCTAGATGATGCATGCAGTGCTATGGACGCTCTATGTCCTCTATGTCCTAGATGATGCTTGAGTGTCTTTCTCTATAGCAAGTTTATCACATCTTAGATAACTTCCCTTAGGGTTTAATTTTAGAGGGGAAAACAATTAAAACGAGCCTGAATTGGCTTTTCTAAGGGTCAGGCGAGGGACAGGGAAGACATGTATGTGCATGTATAGATACTTCATAGCATTAAAGCTTTTGATATCACAAGTAGTGCAGTTTGTTCCATTTCCACTGAATAATGGTGTTTATTGGACTACTGAAGAGCTGTTTATTTTCCCCAGGAGACACCTGAGACCCACAGTAATCTCTCTCAGATGTCATGCTAAACTAGAGACAGATATAGGCATATGTGTCCACAGCAGCCTGCACTAATATAAAACAATCCAATCAAGAGACAAAAATAAGATACAAACATTATAATTATTAATAAAGGAAAAATCAACACAATTCTTTCATTTTGTTCTTTCACATAGTGCTTACAATCTAATGAATCTACTGGTGCCTGAAGTGAAGGGACTCAATATGAAAACTAAACTGCTGTTTTTCCAAATGAACATTCCAGTTGAAAGATTTTTCTACCCCCTAATTATAAATATTACATTACTCCGGGGAAAAACAAATGAATGCGACTTTAATCTTTCTAAAGACAAAACATATCATGAAAATGAAAGCATCACCAAAAAATGATATATTCCCAAACCTCTAAACTGTGTCAATAAAGTATGATATTTGCAGGGCTGTGGAGTCAAAGTCATTATAAAATGGACCGACTCCCAAAATATATAATAAATATACATAAAATATAAAAATGTATTAAAGTTTTTTGTGTCCTAAAGTTGTATCCAATAAATATATTTTATTTTCTACTTAAATAGCTTGATTATTGTATCATAAGGATGATAAAAAGCTTAAATGAAGTTGTCGGAGTCGGGAG
>JAKJJM010014965.1:0-12276 GCA_021901965.1 Pipa carvalhoi | reverse complement strand
CTGTACAATTCAGCAATACAAATATAATACAGACATGGGAAAAGTGCATTACACAATACAAGTATAATATCACAAGGATACAACACTAAGTGCCGGGTTGTGGTTCACACAAGAGGATGGAGGTCCCTGCCCCGTAAAACTTACAATCTAAGTGGGAAGACCACATTACCTACACATATAGAGGGGTAATAAGAGCTGTAACAATAAATACATATAATAAGCATAAATAACTAAGAATAGAATAAAATATATACATAAAAATGAGTAATAAATATTAGTGCTAGTGCTCCAGAAGGAAGGATTTCAGTTTGGTTTTAAAAAGTACAGAGGGAATGTTCCTAGTGAAGATAAAGGGGTATAGTATTCCAGATGTGGGGGGCAGAGAGAGAAAAGGGTGTGAAATGAGAGAGGGCAGTATTGGTGTGTGGCATGTAAAGCTGGTTACTTTGGGAGGAGCATAGTTAACGTTGAGGAAATGTAGGGAGCAACAGAGTGAAGTGCCTTAAATGTCAAAAGGAGAACACTGTAAATGATTTGTTTGTTCATGAGGAGCCAAGGAGCAGACAGAGATAGAGAGAAAGACTGTCCCTTCTGGGGAGAGAATTCTGGAAGCAGAGTTTAGAATAGACGAGCAGGGAGAGGCGGGAAGCTGGAAGGTCAGAATATGGCAGTAGTCCAAGCGGGATAGGATGAGAGCATGTATGAGGATGTTAGCAGTGGAGTGAGAGAGAAAGGGGCGGATCTTGACAATGTTGCAAAGGAAAAATCAAGTACAGTTTACGTACACTAAAAATCATTAAGAAAAAAAACCCAGTAAATAAAGCATAGAAACATCCACCTTAAAAGAACAACAGCAAAAATAAATCAAATTGCCTAAAATGCATTTATAGTTACTAAATGTTTCAGTCTGTGTTTTGAAAAATTCTAAAACGTGCCTATAAAGTGTGATATTTCACTTTAAAACTTGGGCACTTCCTGTATATGTATTACCTAACCCACCATAGAAAACAATGGGACTGGGATGAGGTCTGTTTAACAACATGGCTGCTATCAGTAAAGAAAAAAAAAAAAAAAACAGACAAAGCAATAAGATTCATGAATTTAACGTCAAAGTAAATATTTTTACAAATGTATTCCAATGGGAATTTTTTTTTTATGGTTGTTTAATTGGGTGTATTTGATTTTGATATGATTTTTTTTTTTTTAGCTGTGCAACGTAGCCTTTGTAATTCCACTTTTACTGACAGTGTATCTCTTGCAGTTATTTTGTCATCAGCATGGTAGAGTGCCAAGCATCATTACACAAAGATATAATGCAGAGTATTATCATACGTGTACATAGAATACAGTTTACTATTTATTTTTTTACATTTCCTCTAATTTCAATTCCAAACCGCGTGTGCACCTACAGGTAAAACACCATTCTTCAAAGGTAAAGAAGACCCTAAAGGCAATAAATATCTATCCATCTGCTTTATATGGATTGTAGGTTCTGTAGTGACTACAGTGTAGTCTGCTATGCCAGACTTAACTCCCAGTGTTCCACTCAAAGCCCGGGGAAATTGCCTTTTCCTTCTGGAGATGGTGATTTACTTACCCTTTAAAATCAATACAACCTAACTCGAAATTAAAAATGTGCACAAGACAAAGGCCGTAACAGCGGTCTCGCAAGGTAAATAAAAGTAATTTTACTTTCAAAGAGGATGTTCTTGTTTTAACGCGTTGTATTTATGACGCTCTCATGCAGCAAAGATCCATCACCGTGTGCATTAACTGTATACGGAAGAATCAGTCACATTGATCAAATCTGAAAGGTGCAAATGAGATAGAAGCAAGGCCCCTAATAAGTGCAGAAATGGGCTCTGTCAGTGTCTGAATTATTCATGGACATCAGCATGCGGCTTCTTAAATGGAAAATATATGCTTTTTATTAGTCGTGGATCATCTTCTATTTATTATCTCTTCCACGGTAAAGTACGAGGACATTTGTTCGCAGTGAGACCCCTGAGAATGCGGAGATATTGCACTACACCAGCGGTTCTCAAACGGGGGGGGGGGTCCGTCTCACAGGGGTCGCTGAACCGCCGCTCAGCTATCACGTGACGCGCGTACGTGATGACGCTGCGGCCAAACGTCATCACGTGACCAGGCATCACAATGACGTCATCGCGGGGCCGCGGTCTCCAGAAGGCTGAGAACTGCTGCACTACACTATAGTGGCAAAAATGGTACTACCATTCTAGGCCATTAGAGGCGCTGCTGCGTTTGTCTTCCTTGCGTTGTGATTTACCGATAGAAGTTTAGCACTACCAGTACAGAAATAGCCACTATTTATGAGCAGCTCTTTTGCCTGGGGGAAAAGGTTTGATTTATTTAAAAAAAAAAAATAAGCACTGAGTAAGTTAAGACGAATCTACTCCAGCGTACCCTCTGTCTGTTTTTACCTTTATTGATAGCAGGCATGTTGTTAAACATACATTACCCAGTCCCGTTGTTTTCTACGGCGCTTTAGATAACACACACTTGGGAAGTGTTGCCCTAAGGCCTGATTCTTAAAGCTAAATATCTCTTTTGGAGGCCCAGGTTGAATGTACAGTAACTATAAAGGCATTTGAGGCATTTTACATGTTACTGTTCTGTTAAGTCCTGGTTGCGATAGTGTGAAACTTACCTGTGTGCGATTGCAGGTTTGTGTCCTTCCCCCTTACAGCGAGGCACATCTTCGTGCAAGTAGGCCAGACCTCGAGACATCGATTCCGCTATGTGACACAGATCATTCCAGTTGACTAAATTTCCTTTCAGGTAATCCGTTAGGGAACCCTGCAAAACAATATGGAGGTAACCAACGCTTAATGTACACAGAACAAAGAAATGTTAACGGCGAAAGTTAATGGAAAATATTCCTAAAAGCTTTTGCAAGCCCTGAGCCCAGTCAAACAATGTGATAACCTGTCCGGGTTCATTAGCATATTAATGAGAATACAATATGGTGGCCATGAAATACTAGCTCCAGCAGTTCTATAAGACAGCATTACAGAACAAAGGTACAGCCAGTTTAAGCTGGCAGACCCTCTACTTTCAGTATATCAGTTACAGTTGGGTTTTTAATATAGAAAGTAAAATTTGGAGATGATAATATCACTTTAACTGATGCACTAGTTGCAGAGATTGTCAATTAGATCTTAAACTACTGCACCTTATACAAAGTAAATAAGACTAACATTATCATGAAACGCAGTGATCAGCCATAGTTCCATCTCAAGATTATTTCCTCTCTTCTCAGCCGCAATAAACTGCAAGAGATTTTCATGTTTCATGCCGGGGGTGTTGAATATTTCTCTTTCACTTTGCCACGACTGTTTATCCTAAAATGGGGAGAAAAAAAAAAAAAAGGGAGGGGGGGTCAATGGTAGATTTACATTACAGTTTATAGCCAACAAACAAACTGGATTCTGATTGGATAGGACATTGCAAGGTAATAGCAGCCAATACAGTGTATAATTCGTAAAAAAAGTATAGTAATAATCAATAAGTAAAAACCCTGCTATAAGCCTGACAATTCTAAAGTGAGCTTGGTGCAGTTAGACTGTACATTTCATAATTTATAATCCATATTTTAGGGGAAATGTATTTTATGCAAGCTGATACGTCTCAAGGAACCTCTGGAAATCGTGAGCATTAAGAAATCCAAGCTGCAGCTTCTGCTGCTATTTTCTGGTTGCCACCACAGGATACCAGGCTACATTGCAGTCCACTTTATTATTGCATTATTGGAGGATGGTATTTGGTTGAGCGTGCTCAGAAGTAAGCAGTGCCCCAACAGGCGAGGGGGCGGGGACTTAAAAAGATACAAATACATTTTTTTCCGTGCCTTTATGGAGTCCCTTTAATGAAGCATATTATTAGTCATTAAGTGAGAGTCTTTTCAACTTCTACCATGATAGTAAGAACCTTGACTAATAATAATTACTCCGTTTTACAATATGCCCTTTCACGTTGGAATCCCATTATTGCTCTAATAATAGATTACATTCAAGTAAATGCTTGCAAACAGAGATAACATGGAGGAGAAAAGTGTAGGACATCACTGTGCTGAAATGTCATGGTACTTTCCAAAAGAACCCTTTTAATCACAAGCACCCGAATTAGACTCCGAGCAATTAATTTTATATTTAGAAATGACCGAGGTTGAACTGGCCTGGGGAGAATTCACTGTGTGCCCCATCTAGTAGGCCCACCACATAAGTATCTTCTCCTCCTGAGCCAACCAGCAAAGAGGGGGTTCCCATTGGGCGCCAATTGCCTCAATCCAACACTGCAAACGACCATCATACAGAAGACTCAGTCCAAGAATCATTCTTCTTAACCAATCAGAGCAGACAAGAAGTGACAACTAGAGCGCCATCAGTTCCTGTTTATAGCCATATCCTTGAGTACGTAGGGCCACAAATAAGCATGGTCCTTTGGTCCCCAACACAGGCAGTCTATTCACCTTATTATTTTGCTGTCTAACTTGAAGCCTACTAATCTTATCACTCCATCTAACTTTAGCTATTCACACATCAGACACGTATGCTTAATAAACCACCCACAATTATTCCAATGCCTACCTTTTTTGTTTGTTTAACGTATATATTGCAAATAAAATTCTGCACAAATTTGCTTTACGTGTTGAAATTTTATTTCATTCAACTCCACTGTAACGTTACAGAGTAAATCAGCGGTGGAATTTATTTACACAGCAAGAGCTGTCGTCACAGATTTTACGCTTCTGCTGGTGAAATTATAGGCAAGGGATCAGCAGAATGTACGCAATGGCGCAGACATAGGACTTGGAGCTCGCAGGGTTGAGCAGTAATCAAAGCTGTAACACTGAGCGATAAAACAGCTGTTAATTTACTCATTCCAAGAAAGAGAAAAAAAAAAAATCAGATTCTTGGATGGAAGTGTAAGTCAAACCTTTAACGACTAAAATAAATAACCGCGTAAACGGGACGGCAAAAGTAGTTACAGCTACATGTGTTTATATGGCTCTGGGGACTATATTCATGTTCTCCAATTTACATTAAAGTGTCACTTGGGAGTTGTTTTACATGATAAGTTGCTGTTTTCAGATTGATTAAGAAAAATCAATTGGGAAAGTGGAAAAAAAAAAAAAAAAGTTCGATTTGTTGGACAGATTGCCGGGTGTTTAGCTCTAACTTAAAGTCATTTTAATAAAAGGAAAGAAGCCGGCGTTTTCACGTGCGATTTTCTGGAACGCGTCCCCTTCATAATTTATTTGCAGTTTTACTTTTTGCCTCCAAACAAGATGATATATCAAAGGGACACCATCAGCGTTAAACTGGTAAAGTATGACTAATTACAGCGGTGTTGGAATAAAAATGATTTCCATTCATGTTGTATCCGCAGAAGCGTATTTTCTGGTGTTCCTGATAATAAGTCCCGTAACTGGGACTGACTAGTTGATAATCCAAGTGGATCCATGTGTTTGACAGCTTTAAAGGGATGGACAGATTATTGTTCCATTTTTTTGTGCCAAAACTATGGTCTGTACTGAAGCAGAAAAAAAAAGAAGAGAAAATCCAATTTTTGTGCAAATTTTTGTTGGATCCTATTGTCTGTACTGATAAAAGCCTGTTCAAGCTCAGTCCTGGGTTCGATTCCATCCAGGAGATTATGTTTATGGAGTTAGTATGTTGTCCTGTATCTCCGTGGGATCCCTCCCGGCACATCAGTTTCCTCCCATAATCTAAAAACATACTGGGGGGGTTTATTGACTAAAGTGAGAACTCGACCGTGGAATTTCTCAAACAGCGAATTCCCATAGCAAATCCACGACTTCGACAATATTCCCAAAATGAAGTTGCGACAGTAGCAGTCTATCGCGACAGTCTTTAGCTGATGAATTCACACCTTTACGCAACAATTCGGACTTTAGCCAATGACCCCCACTATGTTAATTAATTAGAACGGTGGGTGTAACTCTCTTTTTATGGCTTTCATTTTAAAAAATCACCCTTTGGCGGAGACGGGAAGGTAAAAAAGTGGTAACATACCGCGACAAAATGACGATAACTGTATAATTACCAAAGGCTCTTGCCCAACAAAATGTCAGAAATCATTACTTCTATTTAACAAAAAATAAATAAAATGAAATTATAAATTGTTAAATAGGAGTCTGATTGGCTGGAAGAAAATAAAAAATAACGCCATTGGGCAACTGCTCATCTTACCTGAACCGGGAAGATTTTCACCGCCACGTAATCGTTTAGCAGCCGCGCTTTCCAAACGCAGCCAAACCGACCCCTCGCCTTGATCTCCAACAACTGCAATGGCTTCAGTCCAACCATTGGCGATGGAGGCGTTGGACCTGGGTCCTGAAACACACAACGAAAACATATACATTTTAGTATTTATTATGCAGTCTATTAAGTAATACTGCTAAGAAGTAACTGCCGTTCCTTGTAAGATAATAAATCTGTCTAAACTGCCGCAGACTGGCGTTTTAGAAAAAAATTATACGGGCCAATCCAAACTTGGAGCAACTGGGATTGGCCGGAAGCAATGTCCATCATGGCTCCGGACATCAGTTAAAGGGCTAGGTAGGTAGTGTAGGTAAGGGTAAGTAAAAAAAAAAAAAAAATAAATAAAATGTTGTTATTTAGGCTAAAGAACCCATTTAAACGTATTGTACTTTGTGTTTTATTGAGGATAATGTATCAGAATATTAAGCCACAGTTCCCTGTGTCAAACTACATAGCCTTGCAGTCCTGTTTACATGATGAACTCCTTAATACCCATATGAATTATAGAAAAAGGCCATAATTCGCCATTAGTACAATAGCAATTAAATATCAAGATTCATCGCAGTGCTAAACAGGGGCGAGAACTTGCTTTGAAAACATTAATTATTCTGACATTTAAAGTCCTAACAACACCAATGTACTTAAAGGATAAGTAATGTCGGCAAGAGAAAAATTCCCATGGGGGACATTTAGCTTCCTTAAAAAAAAAAAATCACCATGCTAGAAAAACCATTTTTTTTTTAAATGCAGATATAAAAACACATTGTAGAAAAACGCATTTGGTACTTTGGGCCTTTAATTTGATGATATCAGACGTCCATCTAATCTCTGTGAAGTTGAATCACCCAGAGACATTGTCTGGGAGCCAAGTGACATCTGTGATTTAGATTCCTACAGTGTTCCAGTAGCCCATATACTAAAGACAATGAAATGCTGAGGGTACAGTAACAGGCTTGATCTCTCTCCCCTTGTTTATGGTGCTGGCTCACATACAAGATCACTGAGGTCTTCTGCATTTCATGCCACTGTCTCTGTGATATATTGCTCCACCTACAGAGGTTAACACTGCAGGGAAGCCATAAACCATACAACCTTTTTATCGTCAATTAGCACTTCAGAATTAAAGGCACAGTAATTGCTTAGTTTATAGACAGGGAGAAAAAAAAACAAAAAAAAAACAGTCAATATAAACCTTTTTCAGAGCCTTCTCTCAAATTACTTTTATCGTCAAACATTTAAAGAAATAACAAATCCTGTATATTGATTGGCCAGATCTTGCAGCGCAGGCTTTGCTTAATAAAGCACATATTGGGACTAGTACCAGGAGATCTACTTATAGGAAAACAAATTAAAGGGATATTAACGAGCTGTTTGTTGTTAGAATGAGGTTTCTTTACATTTCTTTCCCGGATGATCCTGCTCGCATACACATTTTTAAAGCTTGCCGTGGCGGCGTGTCTTTAAGGGTAATGCGTCAAATGGAAAGCGAGCAGTCCGAATACTGAATGAACCGACCGCCCACTGCTGCTCTGTTCTTAAAGGTGCACTAACATCAGAAATAATCTTTTTCAGTTCACGTCTAATATAAAATGAATTTGAAACAAAAAATAAGTTTCCTGTCCCTTCCTGTGATTGTTCTGGCCCTTTCTTTTCTGCACCCTTGCGTTCCTGGGGCGCTTTAGGAATATGTATTATCAGAAAGCAATATAATTCACGAGTCTGTATTTAAATAACCGCCATTCTAATCCAAATGGGAATTTTTTAATTGTTTTATGTTGCTGGTCCTTTAAAAAGGAGTGTTGGGTACGCCAGTGAACAACTGCGCAAACGCGCACTCCGGTGACACTTTGTCCACCTACACCTTTAATGAAAATCTGCGACCTGATAGGTGACCCAAGCATTGGACAGGTCTCATCCCCATCCACGAATATCATCCATCAGGGTAAATCCAAACAGCAGCACTTAGTCACCTCTAGCAATTAAATAAAACACATTACTCGCCTCGTTAAGGTCCACATGTCCGTAGGGAGGCTTTCGATGTCGGTACATCCAGAACACTAATAGAATTGCCATAGACAAGCCAACGATTGGAAGCAGGGAGTAGATCAAAATATTTAGCAGAGATGCAGCTGGCTGTGGCTTTGGGTCAAAAGTTTCTACAATTGGCAAGAACAAAGAGAAAAAAATAATAATATAAATGACCAGTCAGTGTTAAACAGCTAAGCCTACATCAACAAATATTTTTTTTTATTATTATTTTTCTGCCATGACTGGTCCTTTAAAATGCTTGCAGTGCTGATAAGTCAGAGTTAAAAACACTGAATATTTAAAGTACAGATTTATTTTAAGCATATTGGCGTACAATAAAACAGTAGGCAGCTTTTTGAACGACCATCTTGCTTGATCGTTGGGAGGATGCTGGGAGTTTTATTAGAACTACTAAACGATGCAAGGAATTTTTTTTTTTTAAATTTACCCAGCAACGTCTGTAATCTTTGTACCATTCCCAGAATGCACCCCTACCGCTTAACATACCTCTCTGTATTGCCCACACCTTGCACTGGATTTAACATGTAATAAATGCCCAGGAAGGGTGGAATATTAACTGCTCGATTTGCAAGTAATACTTAATTCTCTCTCTTCATTAAAAAGTAAATCAGTGTCACATGGAAGAAACATTTATTGACCTTAGTGCTCCTCTGAAGCAGAAATGTATAACGGCAGCAGTTTTGAGATCAGTGATTTTAACGCAACGCGCTGAAATATTAATTTATAATATTCTCTTTTCTTTCTCCAAAAATAATGCATTCCTAAGGCAAAATATATCTTTCAAATAAGCATGTAATTCTCCTATATAATACCCTAAAGGAAAATTAAAGGAGTTTGATTGTGTTGCTATAGGAGAGCTAAACTTTTGCTTAAACCCTTATTAAATAGATAGGGCTGATAGATAAGAGAACAAAAAAATTGAAAGAGCTGGGATTGGACTCACCAGTAAAACGTTATGAGCTCCTTCATCGCATTGTTTTCTAACAGTACAAGACAGCCATTTTGATGTTTTAGACACGCCCCTTCCTCTCTGACTCTTACACACTAGGGCTTCATAGAGCTCTGTGTGTCAGAGTGTCTGAGGGAGGGGGCGTGTCTAAAACAGCAAAATGGATGCCTTGATGTGTTGGTAAAATGCTTCTAATTTCCTGTGTCTAAACCTTTCCAACCACACCAATCACAGTTTTGCTTTATAAGGAAACTGGCAGTAAATTTGAAAAGTCTCAGAGGATATTATTATTTTCACCATTAGTAATGCTAATTAAAAGTGAATGACTATCTTATGGGACAAAGTCCACACATGAATAGAAAAGAATAAACTGAATACATTAGCAATAAATTCACTGTGGAAAACCCTATTTTAAAAGTTGTAGACATCACTCACTCCCTAGCTCAGCGCAATCAGAGTTACCGCAATGTCACCGATTAAAGGGATGTTTTCATTCCGAAATTCGCCATTTTTAAATCATCCTGTTTAATTCCTGGCGCAGCTATAGATATCACTTTGCTGTATTTTTTTTGCGATCAATGATAAATAGTATTTAATAAAATGGTCATTTAAATGTACTATTTACTGCCTTTGCACAGGTCATTTATTTGAAGCACTGTGCCAATAAACTCACCAGTATCTAAAGATAAAACAATGGTGCCTTGGTTGCCCAGTAACCCATAGCAATCAATCAAAGCGGTTAGCGACTCTAGTGGAGATTAAAAGGGGCTCTTCGCCTCGGAATTAATGTTTAGTATGTTGTAGATATTGGCATTTTAAGACTCTATTGGTCTGTTTTGTTTATTTTTAATTTCGTTTTAATTTATTTCACTTTGTTTTTGCTTCTTTGTTTTGGTTTGTTACCATGGGCCACTAAGCAATTCTTTATTTCTTTTTAGGTCTTGTATTAACAAGCTCAGCCAAGTCTGTACTAAACTCAGCTATTGGTTGCTAGGTTAATTTACCATAGCAACTAGAAGGCCATTTAAAACATGGACCACAAAAAGAAAGCATTGCGTTATGGTATGTGCCATAAGCTTAGATAGACTTGGAACTATAATTCTGAGCATTTCTGGGGACTGAAGTATTCCAGCTCATGCTAACAGGCCTGCAATGCTGATTAATGCCAGACTGAATGATTTCCCTGGCATATACCCAAACCAGAGACCTTAAAAGCACACAAAACAACATTATAAGCATAAATAATACTGGAAATAAAAAAAAACAAAACAAACATTCAGTCCATCACCTTTGGCCTTGTCTTTATTGGGCCGGCACAAGATAACTCTTCATTCGGGATGAAAGATTTATTAAATCATAAAAACAAAATTCTGTTTCGCTGCAAATATCTACCGCTTAAGGAACGACAGTTTTACGCGCGATTATATTAAATCGGTTATATATTTTTCAAAAGAAAAAAAAAACTTGTTTTACGGTTACTGCGTAGAAATCACTGACCTGTTATGACAGAGGAGAAATATTTACTTTTTAAATGTTATTGGTCCTTTAAAGGGTATGAAAAGTTTGAATAAAACATTATTTATATTTGACATGTATTCATATAGAAAGCCAACTTAAACATTAACATGTAAAAATGATTGTGGGATCAGTAGTACTTGTCTCGTTTATACAGTCCTGCTCCCCCCAGCCCTTCTGTGTACAGGCGCTTCCTGCATAGTTCCAAAAAGCCCCGCCCCCCAAGTGACATCATTCACTATTCAGAGAGCACGTTCTCTGTAGAATCCCTTTCCCTTCTTATATATAAAGCCTGTTCATGTTCCTAAGCATGCGCAGATAAGAGCTGTTTGACCGCCACTGGTTGTGTGTTCGTAATGTTATTAGTGACATCACTGGCGTACTGTCCACTTCCAGTGTATTTACAGTAAATAGAATAAACGATGTTATAAAACAGCCCCGGTGTAGTATTTTGTAGGTAGACAAAAAGAACAGGCTTGCATTTAACGGGTTAACATGGAAACACACCTGAGCAATTTATAGCTCCCTTATAAAAAGCATTTATCACATTGTCACTTACCGACTTCGGGCAAATGAGTAAATTTCTCGTTGCAATAGTTTCCCTCGCAACAGCAGAAAAACACTTGAGGGTTTTCTTCTTTAGCGATGCACTCCTGTCTGAAAATGAAAAGAAGAATCATATGAAAGTGTCACTTTTAGGACAAGTGGATCCATCTTGCGTAGGGGGATTTATACCGCGGCACGCCTGTCTGCGCTAATGGGAGGAGAAGGGGACTTTCACGTTTCATTTCAGCTTTAAATAAAATTAAAAAAAGTTATATTTATTAATGGGATCGCTTATATGATCATTGCTTTAGCTAACTGAACTGTGTGCAAAGACAGACTGTGCAACTATTACTTATCAGCAAGGTGTTCTTATTATTTTAGCATAAAGCAGGTCTTTTAAAATATATTAAATTGTTTTGTTTGGTTTCCCTACTTTCTCAATTAGAGGCTCTTCCCTGGGGCAGTGACCCTATCATTTTTAGTACAATTGTTCCTACAACTGTAAAGTCATACGATGTGTATTGATACCAGTGTGCAAATGCTGATAAACCAAGCTCCATTGATCTCATTTTGTTGCAGTAACCGCTTGCACAAAAACATGGCAAGTGCTTGATGAGGTCATCATTAAGGGCCTTATTCTTAAAAGGGTGAATTCACCTGTCGAATTCCCCTCGCTGCAATTCGAGTCGCATTGCCAAAATAGTTGCAAATTCACTTCTCATTATTGACTAGTCATAGAACAGACTTGCTGAACAAGCGGACAGTGGTGAACAGATGAGAAGTCATGCGGAGTGAGGCTAATTCTCCCAGTGAAGGGCAGTGACGTCAGTCTCACCATATCCCACTAACTGTATTCTGTGTATATTCTATTTCTATGTCACCTTGTCCCTAGGTCATGTTGTCACTTAG
>JAKJJM010014936.1:0-11282 GCA_021901965.1 Pipa carvalhoi | reverse complement strand
TCACAAGGATACATCACTTTAAGTGCCAGGTTGTGGTTGACACAAGAGGTTGGAGGTCCCTGCCCCTTAGAGCTTACAATCTAAATGGGAGGAAGACTTACATAAACAGATAGAAGGATAATAGGAGCTGTAACAATGTGCTGAAACACTGGTAGATAAATACAAATACTAAGCATAAATAAATAAATAAGGATAAAATAAGATATGTACATAAAATCAGTAATAAATATGAGTACCGGTGCTCCAAAAGGTAGGACTTCAGTTTGGTATTAAAAGTGCAGAGGGAATGTTCCTGATGAAGATAAAGGGGAATACAATTCCAGATGTGAGGGACAGAAAGAGAAAAGGATTTAAGGCGAGAAAGGGCAGTATTGGTGTGTGGCATGTAAAGCTGGTTACTTTGGGAGGAGCGCAGGTGACGTTGATTCATTTGGTTACAGGGAGTCAAGGAGCAGAGAGAGATTGGGAAAAAGTCTGTCCCCACTGGGGAGAGAGGGAGAGAATTCTGGCAGCAGAATTTAGAATAGACTGGAGCAGGGAGAGATGGGAAGCTGGAAGGCCAGATAGAAGAACATTGCAGTAGTCCAAGCGGGATAGGATGATAGTACAGTATGCATAAGGGTATTAGCAGTGGAGAGAGAGAGAAAGGGGCAGATCTTGGCAATGTTGTAAAGAAAAATTGACAGGTTTTAGCAGTGGAAGAGATGTGTTCAGAGAAGGAAAGAGCAGAGTTGAAAGTCACTCCAAGACAGCATACAGAGGTTACAAGACCTTCACTCATATCTATGCAATTATGCACAAATACAATCAAATAGTACAACAAATTGAAAATAATTATAAATATTGTAGCTTTACTGTACTACTGCTACTTGCCATAACGTAAACAGAATTTACAGCCTTTAACAGCAAGTCATTTAAATGCTGATTACAACCTGCAAGCTAACTGGACATCAGACCATGAAACATCTACCCAATGCTCAACAGCATCTGTAATTGCATCCTTCCTCAAAATATCACCATCTCTATCCCTTTGTTAGAATAATAGATTTTGATCTAATTTACTTGATATATAATTCATTTGCATATGTTTTTTTATTAATCATCTCACAAGTCCACTTGCAGGAAGACAATCTAAGGCAAGACTAACAAAGAGAGAAGTGCCTAGAATCCAGTTCTGTAAAATAGTTTTTTCCCTGATATTATTTTTGTTGCAGCCAATTTTTGATCCTCCTGTTGTAAATTAGATATTTCTCCCAAAATAGTCCATTTCAGGAAATATACAAGTTTCAAATTCATTTTTTCAAACAATACATTCTCCACATTATTCTATAATTTAGGACTTCTGAGATGTCCCAGAGACAATTATATATCTGCATATACATCTCCATATGTAAATTACCAGCCTGGGGTAGAATGTTCGACAACACAGAAGTGAAATTCTATAAAACATTTCATTTGAAGCATATTCAACCAGAGATAAGGTTTTAAATTATAAAGAAAACTTTTTCCTTAGAAAGAAAAGAAATCCAAGTGAGTAATTTCCCTAAATCCTGTTTGAAACATGCTCAGGCATAGGCTGACCCAAAATACAGTATAAGAAAGTGTGAGGGTGTACTGTTTGAGTGAAGATATTTTACCCCAATTGAAACCCCAAGGAGACAACCCAGGAGAAGGGAAGGTATTATTTCTTTACAAACCAAAACTGTATGAGGTGCAGTTACCTACTGTGTTTTTGACAAAGTTACTTTTGTTTTGCTAAAGAAAGGCTGTGTTTTAAGATTATTTTTTCCTGAAATAAACGTTGAATACAAAAGAATCTCGCTGTTTGCAGTGTATTAATCACTAAAGGCTGCTCCAGCACTTGAGTAATTAACTACAAAAGATAGAAAAAATAGAGTTTGACTTCAGATATATAAAGAGAACTATCCTTGTCCCAAGTCAGAATGATTGCCAAACTTTAGCAAATGCCTTGATATAAGAATATCTATGTGCCATCAAACAATGTATGCGTGTTGGTTGTTTGGTATGGAGGCTGAGGATACAGTGGTGTGCAAGTGAAATGTGAGAGGAACATTTGAGTTGAAGTACTAAGTCTTCTATACAACTGGATTAGTCATGCGAGATAATATTATCTTCAGCAACAGAGAGTTAACTCTAGTTTAAATGTCACATCTGTACTGACGAGAATGTTTTTTTAATTTAGCGCATAAATGGTATCACTAGCTTCAGTTATAACAAACTAATGCCTTCCAGTGCATGAGCATGTATATATATGATTTTTAAAAAAAACAATTAAAATATAAGTTACTTGTAATGAACAAAAACTGTCTAATTTGTGTGATGCTTTGCTTTGCCTTCCTTAAAAAGTTATCTAGTTCCCTTCCATATAAAACTAAGGATTTCCTCTAAACGTTAACTAATGATAGTATCAAAGCAAGTTATTCCCAGTCAGATATTGTACAAAAGAGGATTTTTTGATTACTCAAAGACAGCCTCTTATTTGGAGCATGTAACAAATATACTAAGGAAATTGCCTGGCACTGTTCCTACAAGCACTTTCTCCCATGTCTGTATTATAAATGTACTGTTAAATTGTTTAGCTCTGTGTAGACTAGTTATGCTTTATAAATTAATTATATATATATACACACACATATGTATACAATAATTTCAGCCCCCCCCCTTCATATGAACAAAATAAAAGGTGTCATATTGCTTACACTGTCAATTCATTGTTTTGTGCCAGCTTTTATTCAAAGAAACAAAGAGGGCAAGTAGAGAGCTAGATTACTTTTCCAAGTATAGAAGAAAACCTTTTTTAAAGATTGGCATCAGGATGCTTCATGGGCGGCAATGCAAGAGATTAGAAAGGAATGTTGATTTTACACTTCAAGATACCAGAAAGTGTACATTAACATCACTTTAGTAATCAGGACTGTTATAAATAGGTTCCAGGCAAAAACATGGTTTCCTTCTATCTCAGTGAGATTCTACTCATCTGTCACAATGTCATTGACTGTACTGTTTAAGAACAAGCCACAGGATAAAGGGCCTAAAATAGTACATCACATACACAGACTAAACAAATCCGAATAATGCTGATATATAAAGCTAAAGCTGGAATATGTAGAACAGTTTACACTGTTAGAAAATGAAAGAAATTCTAAATATTTTTTACAGGGGAATTTTATATGCTAGCTGGTGACTTTATATATATTGCAAATTTACTAGTATTTATCAACAAAACATTTAAGAAAAGTCTAACAAACTGATTTGAATATTGTAGGTTTTCAATGTGCGTATTTCATGTGCTGAGATTTCTCTTAAAGTGATTGTGCAACATAACTGTTATTAAAGCACTAAAAGCACTAAACTCTCAATGAAAGTAAAATAGTATAGACAGTAGAGTCTGGCATTGGTTTACTCTAGCTGGGTGCCTATTGCTCTTAGCGCTATAACAATCACAGAGCATGTTTACATGTCACACTCATTTCTCTTTTTCCACAATACTATGTAAAGCAGGTCTCACACAAGGCAACCAGACCAATATTCTGCAGTTCCTAATCTATCAACCACTCTAGGGGGCAAAATTTATAAAAGTGGAAAATGCAGAAGTTTTATTGATGGTAAAAATACGGGTACTGATCAAAAAATATCGATCAATACTTTTCAATCATTTTTTTCCAATTGAAACTTTTTGATCAATATTTTTTGATCTGTTACCGCTGGGAAAGTGCCATAAGTGCTTATGACACTTTCCCATCAGTAACAAATTGAAAAATATCGATTGAAAAGTTTTGTATCGATCAATATTTTTTGATTAGTACCCGTTTTTTTTTACCATCCATAAAACTCGAAAAGCCCAAAATTTACCTTTTTGACTTTTCTAAATTTCTCCCTAGGGTGTCTTATTCCAACATATTAGATTGGCATGGCAGGTATTCCTACATAGTACTGGTGAAAATGTTATCTTTCAAGTGGATTCTTAATTTGCATTGTTTGTCACCCTTGAGGTTGCAGCCATCTTCTATCTGTTAATTAAAGAAACCCCTGATTAATTATCTTGTTTCCTATGGAATTTTAGATAATACATATTCCTGAAGTTTGCTAAACAAAGCCTTATTTGGCTGCAACCCACAGAAAGAGCAACTTCTTAGATGAAATTGTTAACTGCCATGCCAATCCAAATATCAGTTACCTTTTTCTGGTGTCACTGGCTAGGTTCACATGAGCGTATTATGCGCAGCTCATAATACGCTCATGTGAAAAAAAGCCGCACTGCAAATCTTTTCATTTATACTTACTAGACATCATGTGAACACTCCCTCGGTATTCGCGACTCCTCCTGTCTCTGGCCGCATTCTTCGCACAGCGTACATATGCTGGCAAAACGCGATGGCAAGCATTCACACGTGCGTGTGCTCACGTTATGCGCTCATGTGGCCAGAACAAGGTAAGTTCCACAGGGATTCCTTTTTTTTTTTACACGAGCATATTATGCGCTGCGCATAATATGCTTGTGTGAACCTAGCCTAAAAGGATATTGTCATTCTGATTTCTTTTATTTTTTAAATAATCCTATTTCACTTATGACAGTGCTGCAGTCTTTTTAGAAAATACAAGAAGATTTTCTTAAAATGTCTTTTTACAAGGACCATCTACAGTCTTTGCACAAGTCTTATCTCAGTGTGCTGATTATCTCACCAGGCTGCTCTAATGAAAACTATGGTTTATTTATATCACTGTTGGCGCCTGGGTAAGACTATTTTTAACTTAAGTTCAGATAAGAACAGAAAGTGATAAAATTTGTAAATCCATTTGGGGTATTTATGGTGTTTCTAGTCCTATATAAAGGGATATTAGCAACGCAAAATCTTCTTTTTTGTTAATAATTCTATTTAAACATCACTATACTATACTTTGTAATTAAAGATATGCAGTATTCATGAAATTGTCATTAAAGAAGCACTGAACTTTGGTTTAATTCCCTTATCAAATTAATTGGTCTGATAGATAAGTACATAATTCAACTTGGAACTAAGAAACTAAGAAATAATGAACTCCTGCATTGCATTGTTCTATAATAGTAGAAGGCATCCATTTTACTGTTTTAGACACACCCCCATACTATCTCAGACACTTAGGGGGTTATTCTCTAAAGTCTGAATTGTTGTGTAAAGGTGTGAATTCGTCAGCTAAAGACAGTCGCAATCGACTGCTACTGTCGTGGTCACGACTTTATAATGAGAATTTTGTTGCATTTGTGACTTTACAAAGGAAATGTTGTCAAAGTCGTAACTTTAAAAAATTGTCGCAGTTGCGACTTTATAATGGGAGAATTGTTGCGGTCACAGATTTGCTTTGGGAATATTGTCGCGGTTAAGGATTTGCTATGGGAACTTGCTCTTTGAGAATTCGACAATCAAATTCTCACTTTAGAGAATAAACCCTTTATACAGTAGTGTCTGTGGCATAGGTCTTCATAAAGCTGAATGGATGAGTCAGTTGCTATTACTGACATACTGATGCAGATACTGGAGACAAGTAATGTTTAATGAATATTGGCATCTGCCGTCCAGAAATAGAATTGTACTTTTACTGCAATCTTTATCAAATTACTATTTAAAAGTACTGCTTTCTTCCTCTACATAGGTCTCCTATCTCAGTCTATGTACTACTGATAAGCTTATCAGTCAGAAAGAATGAAAATAATGGTTTACTTAAAGCCTTGCATATTTTCAGTTCACAGCAGTTACGTATATGGAGCTATATATGTAACTGCTGTGAACTGAGAATATGCATGCTGTGCTGGTCATGAAGGAACATGGAAACATCCTATATACCATATTTTTCACTCCATAAGACGCACCTGACCATAAGGAGCACCTAAGATTTTAAGGAGGAAAATAAGGGGAAAAAATTCTGAACCAAATGGTGTGCTAAAATATACCATCCCTTACTGCCTGCCTGCCATCACTCCCCTGCCTGCTTGCCTGCCTGCCCTCCTGCCATCCCTCCCCAGCCTGCCATCCCTCCTCTGCCTGCCCTTGTACCATCTCTCCCCTACCTGCCTACCCTCCCTCCTTCCTCTGCCTGCCCTACTGCCATCCCTCCTTTGCCTACCCTTCTCTGCCTTCTGACCTTTCTTCAGCCTTCCAGCGATGCAACTCCTCTCAGCTCTTCTCTACACACTGAAGTAAGTTGAGCGGGATGGCTCTCCTCTGCGCCTTTGGGTCTTTTCGGCAACTGCCAGTGAATAGAGCCGACAAGACCCGAAGGCACCAAAGAATGACGTCACGTTCAACTTACCTCATTGTGGAGAGAAGCACTGAGAGGAGCTGCATCACTGGAGGAAGGTGAGCAATCTTTTCTTCAGCTTCTGTGGGGTGCCGGGGGAGGGGAAGAAGCTGACTAGCACCCCATCTGTGTCCCACAGCAGTTGAAGAAAAGGAATATTCGCTTCCATAAGACGCACAAACAGTTTCCCCCAATTTTTGGTGGAAAAAAAGTGCATCTTATGGAGCAAAAAATAGAGTACTAGCAAAAAATTCTCATGATTGTAAACAAGCACAATGATGAAAAATAAATAGCACATTCTTTTAATTTAACCAAGTAAAAGTTTGGAATTTATAGGAGAATATGTATAAAAGCCAAAAAGTTTTTCAACTAGAACGTTGGAGAAACTGTTTATTATACAATTATCACCTATTTGAAGAAAGCTTTTTTCACATGATTTTTTTTTCCAAAAAGTTGTTTTTATCTAAAAAAAAATCACTGGAAAGCTTTATAAATACCCCCCCCCCATTGAATATTATCTCTTTATCCAGAAAAAATTATTCAATATTTTTAATCATCATACTACCCAGCAATGAAAGGGTCTATCAGTAAGCATATAGTGCTGTTACACAAAAACCTTAGGAAGACAGAGGAGTCAAATCACAGTAAAGATTTGGACAGGGGTGTGTAACTCCTCTGGTCTTGACCATATTAGGATAGAGAGGGTTTTTGTTACTGGGTATAAATATTTTACCATCTCTCCCTCTCTCACACACACTCTCTCTCTCTCTCTCTCACACACACACACGCATATACTTAACTTTTTTGTAACTATAGCTGTCGCATCCAGACTAGCTAATTGTTGTTTTATTTTGTATTTTATATTTAACACTGTACTTATAATAAATGTATAAAATTTCAGTACTGCCTCTGTGAGGAGTTTGTTACTGCTTTATGATAATCACACAACGGTTTAAGAAAAGGTAATATTTTACACTACCCTAATTATATAAAATGTTGGTTCTATATTGGTGATAGTTTCCTTTAATAAAGGTAATGTTCTTTTTCTGAACTCACTGAGATATAATGAGCAAATTATACAATTATATATATATATTCTCTTTATAATCCCTAAATAATATAATTTATCTCCCTTAAAATTTAAGACAAGGTTGTATTTACTTCTGCAGGTGCTACTTGACAGTGAAGCCCATTGCTTTATAACAGCGGTTTTCAACCTGTGGGTCGCAACCCCTTTGGGGGTCGCATGATCATCTCACAGGGGTCGTAGAACCACTGCTCAGGCATCCGGGTCCGCAAGTCCCTTTATATAGGTATGGTTGTGTGATGATGTTGCGGCCAAACGTCATCACGTGACACGCATACGTGATGACGTTTGGACGCAATTTCATCACGTGACCGGGCACCCCCCCGCGATTATGTCATCGTGGGGGTCGCAGTGCTCAAAAGGTTGAGAACCGCTGTTTTATAAAGAAAGATTTTAGATACAATCCATGACATCTGAATGCTCTCTTATATTGTTATTATAATCTCATGTCAGAAAGCAAAACTGGCAGACTGTTGCTATAACAAGAGACTCAATCATAACAGTATCAGAAATAGCTTTCTTAATATATACGTGAAACATTGTTTTATGCACAAATACAATGATTTAACAACGAGTGAAGAAGGTAAACCTGGGAAAAATACATTTTTTAACCCATGTAAAGGGTAAAATGGTGAACATAATTGCTTTTGCCATGTGAAAATGAGGACAAAGTAGTGAAAATAAAAGAGAGTGTTTTAAATGTACTCATATTCTCATATAAAAAGGCAGATAGGGAGACATTATTATTTATCTGTCCTTCTATTATTTCTATCTAATGTATTCTTTACAAATTAATCACATTGTCTGATTAACTTAAAATGAAGTGTCTTTATTAGTGAAATAAAAATACTAAATAGATGAACAAACAGTATTATAATAACTACCCGGCTTTAAACTCAGTGTAACAAAACTTGTAAAAATAGCATTTAGAAAATGAGCGATCTAGAAAGTCACCAATGTAGTCCATCTAGTCCACAAACCTTGGTAAATAAATCCCACATTAGCTACAATAATTTTCTTCCATGACACATATTTAATGAGGTTATGGAATACCACGTTAGCATTTAATGAATGAAAAACAATAGGAGGAAGTTGCTGGCTTAAGCATGTGAATAGATATTGCTATATAGTTAGTGTCTGAAGCAGGAATATTCAATTGCTGGTGACCTTTAAAGGTCTCCTGTTTAAGAATGTAAGATTTAAAGCAAAAATCCAAGCTTGTTTATCCCTCATATTTCTGAGGTAATTTCCAGGTTTAAATATGGTGTTGATTTAATTGTATTCTTACACTAGAATGATGTTAACTTCACAATAAAATTTGTTACACATATAACTGAATGTTAATGGATGTATGTATTTTTAATGTTACCAATTAGAAACCTTGTTTTGACATTATCAATATTGTCTTATTGACTTTAATGTGAGGAATTTTTTTCTAGCTTTTATCAATATGGCCCCCAAACAAGGTCGTGTCAACAGTCATGCTATATCAGTTATTTATGAATAATATCCCTGTAAATTTCTCACAATATATATCTTAAGGTCATTTCTGTATATTTTTACACTACATATTCAACCTTGAGCATTAGAAGGGACACTGCTGAATCAAATACAATCTTTGCTGCAGCGACACTTTTGTAACCCCCTTTTCTGGTCATTCAGTACTATGGGTGGTGTTAATGTTGCAGGTTCATGAATTTTCCAAGGTGCCCCAAAAAAGCCAATTAAACAGCAATTAAAAATGTCTGTAAGAATGAACTTACCCGGACAGTACCAATATCTGTATTTAAAGGGCAACTTAAGCCTCAGAAAATTTTTGGCTAAAAATTATGTGCCTTATTAATGCAGCTAAGTGGGAGACAGAAAGACTCATTGGCCAGCAGAGTAAAACAAAGCCCAAAAAGTTCCTTAATTACATAAATAATAAAAAGATTAAAACATAATGAAGGGATTATGGTAGATGCAGATCAGGAGAAAGCCAACTCATTAAACATGTTTTTCTCCACTGTGTTTACAGAGGAAAATGAAATGTCAGGTGAAATGAAGATAGATAAAGTAAATGCTAGTGTATAACCCGGGATGAAGTACTTGGCCGTCTTAACATGATTAAAATAGATAAATCAGTGGGTCCAGACAATATACACCCTAGTCTTAAGGAAATTAAGTACAGTCATAGACAGACCATTATTTTTAATATTTAGGGACTCTTTAATGACAGGGACTGTTAAAAAGGACTGGCGTGTTGCAAATGTGGTCCCTGTATTCAAAAAGGGGTCAAAGTGTGAGCCTGAAAACTATAGACCTGTAAGTCTAACTTCTATTGTGGGTAAAATGTTTGAAGGTTTTTTGAGAGATGCTATCTTGGTTTTTCCAAAGCATTTGATACCGTGCACCATAAAAGGCTGGTACATAAAATGAGAATACTTGGACTGTGAGAAAATATGTGTAACAGGGTTAGTAACTGGCCCAGTGATAGAAAACAGAGGGTGGTTATTAATGGTACATACTCATACTGGGTTACTGTTAATAGTGGGGTATCCCAGGGGTCAGATTTCTTCAATATATTTATAAATGACCTGGCTGAGGGATTTCATAGTAAAATCTCAATTTTTGCAGATGATACTAAACTATGTAAAGTAGTTAATACAAAGGAGTGTAACGGTATAGTGGCGGTATGTGCTAAAACCCAACCCCACCTATAATCACATTTCCCCAGACGCACCTACACATGCATCTGCATATGCCCAGGCTAACACATTAAACCTCAGGGGGCAGGCCCCACTTACAAGTTGGAGCAGTACACTCATAAATCAATTTAAAGAGACAGGGTGCTAGTGGTTCTTGCTAAAAATATAAACATATTTATTAACACACAGAAGGAAAATATATATATTGAGGCAGGGAGTTACAGTTCAGCAACACCATCAGATATATTATGCATTTCCAGTTCATACTCTCACAGATGACATACTATAATGAAAGTAGGTTATACTTATCAACACCACTGAGGAAACTTAGTGCTCCCAGCCTTTCCCATGTGGCTCCTATGAGGGATATAAGGATTCCTGATGGCCCCAATTCCTGGCTGGACCTCCATAGGGATCTCTCTTCTCTGAGTGGGCTACTCCCTGGGTCCCTAAGCTTGTTCTAGAATGAATCCTAACTGTGAAATCCCTTTCATTCAGGATCACACTGGGCCCCTAGGCCACTACTACTCCTGGTGGGGTGTAAGGCTACCCATTCCTGATTGTGGGGGCAGCACAGAATGGTAGGGGGATTGTGGGGAAGGCAGCAGAATATGGGGAATGGGGGTGTTGTGGGCAGGCAGCACAGTGTGGGGAATGGAGGGTTTTGTGAGGCAGCGCAGTATAGGGAATGGGGGGGTGTTGCGGGGCAACACAGTACTTGAAAATTGCAGAGCTACACACTACCTTCCACCACTTTACCTGCTGTGCTGTTGTGCACTATATGGGGGTACTGATGCACTGTATGGGGCATAATGAAGAGGAGACTGCTGGGGTGCGTTTTGGCATTGTCGCCTAGGGCATTATTAAACCTTGTCACAGTACTGCAGGACAAGTATGCATTACAGTTAGGCTCCACAAGAGATTTCTCTAAAATAACTGTCTCCTTTTCAAGACATTTATCTCAGAGTTCAGGTTGTGTGCAAACGACAGTTTTAAAATTCAAGATGAAGGTTATTTAAAAACTATTAGAGTAAAAATGTACAGATTAGGATTAAACAAAGTCAGATTGTTGATCATCTAACTGGGCTAAACTTCTTCAGTTGACCTATAAAAGGAATGGGTAAAATACATTACCATGAAAGATTATCAAAACTGGGCTTGTTTAGTCTAGAAAAAAGAAGATTAAGGGGTGACCTAATAACCATGTATAA
>JAKJJM010014924.1:0-16762 GCA_021901965.1 Pipa carvalhoi | reverse complement strand
AGCTGGGTGGCGGTCCGCGAAAAGCTGGGTGGCGGTCCGCCACCTTCCTGATAAATTCGTTGCCGGTCCGCCGGCAACGAAAGTTTGAGAAGCACTGGTCTAGATGGGATTACCAATTTACCTACATCATGTAAACGTATATATGTATTATGTTTTCTTTCCACTGATTTTATGCTTCCTTTCTATATTTTTTCCTGTATCTGTTATATATTTGGAAAACCAAATAAACTTTGAGTTTGAAAAAAACTTGATCATAATGGGGGTTTCCTGCCCTCTTAGAGGGGTTCTTTACCTAAAAATGGAAAAAGTATTACCTGAAACCGGAGATTTTATGATAAAAAACATACAATTTTAAAAACACAAAAAAACATTGAAAATGGTTTTGAGTACTTACTTTTGATCTTGAGGATGCTCCCCAGGATTCTGGTCAGAATCAGTCTGTAAACACCATATTAAGACAAATTATCTACAGAAATGTAATGTACATAAAAAAATCATAGTTTATATCCCTGATCTTCAACCTATGACTCTAGAACTGTTGCTGAACTACAACTACCAGGGATCCCAATAACAGTCAATGTCTGGTTTATATAAACATTTTCTGTTCCTTATAAAATGCTGGATTAAAGCAAAAGTACATGCTTCAGAATAAAAAAGGATGTGACTTTTAGTAAAAGAATTGTTTAGCATGACTATAAAAAATAAACCCCAGTGGTATATAAATGTAGATTATTTGAACCCAGTACTTTTAAAAGTATTACTTAAGCTCAGAGTTGTGATGTTTGTCATGTTTTTCAAACGTGTGTCTTATCTGCTAACTGATGGCAATCCTCTTTAAGGCCGGGTTTACATTGGTGAATTTTACTCCGTGTTTTTAAAGAAAAAAAAAAGTGCATGGCAAAAAAAAAAACGCTGAATACACACAATTATGGAAAAAAATGGAAAAAAGTAGTAACTATTGGCTGTGTAGTGACACACTAGTGTTTCATAGGGAGGAATATAAACTAGGACACTTTTTAATGTGTTTTTTTCGACCATGTAAAACTCGAAAATGCAAAAAATGTAGCATGATTAGTAACAACTGAAATTTAACAATAACAGTTACACACAAGGGAAAAGTGCTGAGACAGTGAGGTGTTTTAGATGGAAGTACAGCCCCAAATGCTATTCTTTTCCCAAACGCATAGGAAAATTCGCCAGTGTGAATGCGTCAGCATTTTTTACCACATGACCATTGTAATTTTAAATATATTTCAGAATTTGATGTATAGACAAACCATGCATTAGCTTCACCTCCATCTGCCATATTAACAGCCCAAATGCCAAAATTGTTCACAGAAGGTTAATCCTGTCCCTGCCATCATCAGGACCTTTGAAGTATTCAGAACACAAATTGGGACCAACCATTGTCTTTAAACCATAAAATAACATAAGCTTTCAAATTACAGGATTGCCCTGTCCAGTTTAGGACATAAGGTATAAATACAATAAAGGGAGAGAGATACTTGGAAAAGTATAGTCTTGTAAATTATTTCCCAACTTCTTTATACGCCTTTAAAAAAGTTTTCCATATTACCTATGTTTTATATAAAGGTAAAGTCCACAAATATATTGTGTTGCAGCCTCTTTTTATTTGGGTAGTTTGCTTACGTTACCACTAGCACACTAATGTCCTGAGACTGGCTAAAGCACAATTCTAACCTGAATCACAAAAAGCTGGTTACTAACAAGCATAAAAAGTCAAAAAAGAAAAAACAAACACTCTAGTGACGTACCTAAAAATTCATAAACCTGTTTATGTAATATTACATAATTAGCACTGCTAGCACATCTGAAAGCTTAGCTTGAAACTTACTCATTTGAATTTAAGCTTCTATACCAGTTTGTGTGTCAAGAGTCAATCAAACTGAATTACTCCTCATTATCATCAAAGATAGAAATACTGAAATTAACTTAGATACCCATATGTGATGCCATCAGTTTAGGACCCTTCTGAGGTTCATATATCTTGCTGTGAAGTTGAAGAGCTTCAACCTTTTGAGCCTTCATTCTGGTGGTAGAAGGACACTCAGTCATCAAGTTTGGTGTTAGGCCCAAAAAGCACAAGCCCTGTGGCAGTTCACTTTATAAGGCAAAACTCAGAACTATAACATGTACTCTCCAAATGTAAGTAGGGCCTGTAACCTTGAGACTTGAAGTAGCTAGCCTAGTCATGGAAATGCAACTCTCAAGAGATTTTGAGTGTACCTGTTAGGGCCAGTATACACAGGCATGTGCTAATCTGTGTAGTTAAAAAGGATAACATGGGTATGTTGTATTTTGATTTTTCATTATAAGGTCAATTTAAAAAGAAAGAAGAAGGAAAGGATTAAATTAATAATAAAAGTAGTATTACTTATATTTAAAGTGCACCTGTCAGTTTGAAACAACATTGTTGACACTGCAGGCTTGTCGGATAGAAAGGCTGTAGGAGGAGGCGCGGATTACTTGATTGACAAGTAAGCGCCTGCTACCAGCCTTCCTCCCGCAATACGCACAAGCATATCTGACACACCTTAGTAACTCTTATGCCAATCTAAACGGGATTTTCTTTTTCTGGTGATATTGGTCCTTTAACAGTACTATGGCACAATTGGTAAAGAGTGGTAAAAACTGAAATACTGCCCTTTAAGTCTCCAAGTTACTGTGCAGAAAAAAGGATATCAATGTCAGAGATTGATGTGGCTGATGGATTTGTTAGAATGGTTTATAATGGTGAGTTACAACCAATAGCAGCCAGTCCTAGGAATTATTAAACCACATCTGACCATCCTCTTGCCAGGACAATCTGATTAATGGAAAGCTGTTATTGCTGTACTTTTGTTTAGCTATTGTAATATGTAAATTAGCTTATTTTGATATTTAGTACAAATTACCTATCTCCTGCTTCTAAGTAGCTTACCCCCTTCTCTTGCAGATTACCTGTTGGGACATCTTTAGGAGTTCCCCAGTCAACACAAGGTTGTACCTTTCTTCTGCCACTGGTCACCTCCTGCTTCACTTTCCTTGTTTGCCCACTTTGCTAGTTCTCTCTAGAAAGCCACGACCAAAATTCTAACACAACTATCAGGGCTGTCCATCAAGGATATATCAGCAACATAATGCGATACTCAAGAAAAGTTTCATTCAGTCCACCCGCTTTTCTAATTGAACCATAACCAAATACCTGTCAAAAATCTGCCACTGGTCCAGTATGGTACAGGACTCTAATGTAAAATGTAACACTGTGATCTGCTGTGATGTTTGGCTGTGTGCTATGTGGATGCTGAGGAATAATCTGTAAAGGTTTCTCAAACAGCCATAACAGTTCTTTCTGTGCTTGCTAAATAAGAATCTAAAAAACTAAATATATCTATATATGACTACTAACTATATGAATTATTAAATTATGCATTCATTAAAGGGGCCAAACTATGAGCAATGTGATTAAAAATGAATAGTTCATTTAACACCCAAAGGAATATCATTCAGAACTATTTTATTTTAATATCATATTCTGGTACTCTTTCCTTTAGACATAAAACATCTTTTTATCCAGCTCAGTAAGTACTAGGAAGCCTGAATTTCTTTAACATGATAGATAACAAAGTGTTACACACACACATGCACATCTGTTTTCATTGTCTCCATGAAATTCCTGCCGTGATTCCATAAAGCAGTTCCCACTGTTGTTGATGTATAATAGCTGTTACAATATGAAGAAGGCATGAAATGAAATACTCCCACGTTATCAGTTTCATGTGGTTTTCATGAAGAGTTGCCTTAAATGCCGCCTGAGCTCAGGAAGGAATCAAACAGTTCAGAAATGCATGTGAAAAGAATGAAAAGACAAAAACACTTTCTGATGCAGGAATATCAAACTTGCAGACTTTCCAAGGTGCTGAGAGATACATTTCCAAACACACTTTTAAAAGGGCACCAAGTGGCCGAGTGTGTTTGAATTAGATAAAGGCCAATATGACATCTGACACCTTCTCTCAACCACTTGTAGTTTAACAAGGCAGATGCTTAACTGCGATAAGATGTTGCAAGATGCTGCACACAACTACAATTTTCACACTTTTCTACCACCTCCTAGACCACAGCTTTACATTCAGCATGTACGTTTTTGTACAGTCACAGACCTACTAAGCAGCAATGCAAACTGCTTTTCTTACTACTCTCCTTTATTTTTTTATTAACTCAGTCACCCAGAGACTGTGGAACAGTCAAAAGAAGTCAAGAGTTAGACAAATCATGCTGCTTCACTGTCAACAACAGGCATGCCTAAATAGGGATAATATCTAGCACCTTCACCCCTCTCAGTGAAGCAGACAGAAGGTTTACATTGGTGACTTAAATGCACACCAGAAAATATTATTAAAGCTAAGACCTGACAATTTGAATATAACTAATCACTATTTATTATATAAGGTAACTTATAATACCACCAAAAAATGTGTGGAAACCTCACCATAACACTTTTATGAGTTTGTTGGCCATCCTATTCAAAAACCATGGTTGTTAATACAGAGTTGGACTACTTTGCTTTAACTGCCTCCAGTCTACAGGGAAGTGTGTCTGTGGAACAACCCATACTAATACCAATGGAGTCCTCCCTCTAAGGTTATTTTGTGGCTAAAGCCCTGAACTCAATAATTAGAAAAGGTGTTCACATACTTTTGGTCATATAGTGTATAAAGCGAAATAAAATAATAGTGGTTTATTGCTGATTAGAATAATGGCACTCCAATGTTTGAGAGATGCTTAGTTTATATACATTTTCTCAGTAAGCTAAAGAGGGCATTCAGCCATCTGCATAACAATTTGAGAGTAGAGTTTCATAGAAGCTTCTGGTTGATATTACATTTGCTCTGAGAAGAGCACAAGCAGCACAGCAGCTGTTTTGCTGGGAATTTATGGAATTCTAAAGCAATTGCAAAGTTTATATTTACAAATGGCAAACTTCCTTTTACAAAGGATATACTGTGGCAATACATTATACACCTCTTCATGGAGGCAAAATAACATGCAATATACATCTCATTTTAGAATCCAGCATTGGCAGGCATGATGATGTAGTAGTAATAGCAGTAAATTGTAGCAGCTATGCCTCCCTCACTTCTGGGAGGTGTCTAGGCCATTTCACTGAAGATATTTAATGCACAAAAAATATTCCTGCGTTAACAGAATGACAGCCTTACAAATTGGTATGAGGAACTGCTAAACTTAATGCACAGAGTGGCACTTTTAGGGAAGCAAAATGCTGTTTTTTTCACATAAAAAATGTGCACACAGCAGACAAGTTGAATTTAAGCTGTGTGAATACAGTATAGTCCAGGCGTCATCTCATATGCAGAGAAATTGTTCTGTTCTTACTCTTTTGGGAGGAAACCATAAACCAGCATGTTCAGCTGCTGCATGCTCACTGACAGGAAGTTCTCAACTAGCAGTGCGACAATTAAAAAAAAGCTCAGCGAATGCGGACTGTATAGCAAGAATTTGTGGATGGGACTTTTAGAAACCTATTCTCAAATAGCTAAGGTTTTCACACATAAGACCTGTGACAGAAAGGCACAGTAAGTTTTGAAAAGCCTTTTCTTTCAATTTGTTGAGCTGTAGGGTGCAGGACACGCATGTATAACATATCAAATTTGACTGAAAACACTTGGTATTTAAGCAAAAGATTAAAGCATCTCTAAACCATGGCCAACATCCCATTTACTTCTGTTGGGCTCACTGTGTTGCCCATAAATGAACACAGTGGTGCTCTACTATAAATTACCCTTCTCAAGATATTAAACACATTGCCTGCCTTTTAAATAAGAGCTTCTGCAATCCATCCCCCAAAATCATGGACTCAGATAATGTGTCTTTTTGACAGACTCCAAGTACAAAATCTAATTGGATATGAAACAGCTTGCTTTATCCCACAGAGCAGGTTGCAACAACATAACTGTCTTTAGACCAGGGCCACACTAGCTATTCTGTAGCGGAGCTGCAATTTACTATCCTTTCTTTCCGAAACAAGGATGGATCACTGTTGGTCAATCTACATGCAGGATACACAATTGACTAGTTTTAAGTGAACAAACTGTTGGCGTATGGAAAAGTATGTGTATTTTATATGCTAAACTTTTTAAAGGGGGCGTTATTCAAAACTAAGGTTGATTCAGAATAACTTTTAGAATGAAACTGTATGAAAGCCAATTGTTGCAGTCCTTATGGGGAGCAGCATGCAGTAGCAGCCAGGGCTGTGGAGTCAGAGTTGTGGAGTCGGTGCCCATTTTGGTGGAGTCGGAGTCAGGGGAAATTGAGGAGTCAGGGCTTTGGCTTACCGACTCCACAGCCCTGGTAGCAGCAGTCGCAAAGAGGGCCCCATTGAGCACAAACAATTGTACCTTAAAGGAAACAACAAACAAAAACTCACTATTACATGGTGAATGAATAATTCAACTTTCAGAGACTCAAGGATATTACTAAAGAAAATGATCATTAAGGGTATGTGTGCTTAGACTGGAACAAAAACGGGTCCCTTCCCAAATTTGGCTCCGAGCCCTCCTCCCTTGTAGCCAAAACTGGTCTTGTCTGGTGCAAGAGGAAGGAGGCAGTGAGCATCAAAAGACAACATTAATAAGTTTCCAGATATTCAAACACTTTGGTTTTTCTTTAAATTTGCTAGTGCTGCTGTGTGAATAGCATAACGCACAAATATAAGATGAAGCCTGGACGTATGGTTTAGGGTAAGTAAAGCAGGCATTTTTTTAGTGGTGGAAGATGGCATTGTCTTTCCTGTCAAGACACACAGTGATGTTCGAATAAAAAAGCCATAACCTCAAAGACATGTGACGTTTTACAAATTCTATGAACTTTTGTGCATACAGCTCCACTGACAACTAAAGGTTTCATTTTTTATTTTTATTATTTTTTTTTTTTTACAATCACAGCATCACAAGCTATTACAATAAAAATCCTTAGAACCTGTATATACTTGCTTTTGTAACTATATTTAGTTAAGCAATGTTGCCCTGCGTTCAAAGGCATGGCTAACACTAAAAAAGTATGCTTAATGGATCAGTACTCATGCGACAGCGCACTACTCGCTAAAGGAATATAAATGCGCTTATATGATTTTGCGAACCGTGACAATGTGGGTACTAACTCAAAAACAGTGGAGGATTTGTGTCACAGCAGAAATTCTGAGATTTACCTGTGCTGCTGTGTGAAAATCCAAGAATCTGAAACATAAAAGAGCGCAAACAAGCACTAATAGTGCCTTATCAAAATGATAATATCCATTAAAGGCCAGGAAAAGAACCCAGAGGAATAAAAATATAAGTGAGTATATAGAAAATCACCACTGATATTTTGCGCTCTTTTATGTTTCAAATTTCTGTTTGTTTCAAGGGTGTTTGGAGAGACACTTCAAGTTTCCTAAGAGCTGCAGAGATACTCCTTTTTGGACTTTTGATGAACATTGGTTATATATAATATTGATTGTGTTTTGAAATTGATACATCATATGTATATTTTTTGTTGTATTTTATAGTTTTTATTTATATATTTTTTTATATATATTACTTTTAGCGCCACGTCCAATATGTGTTTTAGATATTGAGCACTGCTTTTTTTTTTTTTTTCGTGTGAAAATCCAAAATAAATACACTGTTAATAAGCCCTAGGGACAGGTTTGTAAAAATATTTACTAAGCGCAATGTGCACAATTTCTTTCTAGCCTTTGCATGCACAGCAACACAGTGGACCTAACAAATAGTACAAACTCCATTGTATACAAAGCCTTAGAGTACAAAACTTACCGTATTTAGAAGTACACTGATCAAGAATAAGTCTGCCCCACAAAAACAGTTGGAATGCATGGAGAAACTTGACCCCTTTAAACATTTAACTTGTACATACTTGTCATGTCAAACAGTAGAAGTACTAATAATGGAGTAAGACGAAGGAATGTTATAGAAACAAGAAAATTCAGGGCAATGACAAAGATTCTGATTCTGGAATGCTTAGAAGTCGAACTTTGAAAACACGATCAAGGAGGAGTCCTTAAAGGCACACTACATCAGAATTTTCATAAAAGAATATGATTATGCTATATTATCTATGCTTGTAACTGATACCAGGGCTGTGGAGTCGGTAAGCCAAAGCCTCGACTCCGACTCCTCAATTTCCCCTAACTCCCGACTCCCAACTCCACCAAAATGAGCACCGACTCCGAATCCACAGCCCTGTCAGGGCTGTGGAGTCGATAAGCCAAAGCCCCGACTCCGACTCCTCAATTTCCCCTAGCTCCCGACTCCGACTCCACCAAAATGGGCTCCGACTGCGATTCCACGACCAGGGCTGTGGAGTCGGAGTTGTGGAGTCGGAGCCCATTTTGGTGGAGTTGGGAGCTAGGGGAAATTGAGGAGTCAGAGTCGGGGCTTTGGCTTACCGACTCCACAGCCCTGACAGGGCTGTGGATTCGGAGTCGGAGCTCATTTTGGTGGAGTTGGGAGTAAGAGTCGGGAGTCGGAGTTAGGGGAAATTGAGGAGTTGGAGTCGGGGCTTTACCTTACCGACTCCACAGCCCTGTCCACGACTCCGACTCCACATCCCTGACTGATACATTTGATAAGTATTGCATACATTTTATCAAATCTCTTTAATAAGGCATTACTGGAACAATCCAATTTCAGTTTATCATCATGCAGATTGGCATACTTTGCGCACCTGCAGCTGATTTTTTAGCTTAGATTACAATAGGAACGTATATCTGAATTACCAATATCAGTGTACATGTAAATATGTTTAGTGTCCCTTTAATAGTATGACTAACAGAGTAAGCAAGATAAAAATGTAAGTGACACTGTGCTTAGAATAAACAACTCTTGTAGAATAGAATTTTAGTACAAAAAAAAAAAAAAAACAGGCAGAGTTGCAAAAGAAAAGTTATTTAAAGTTGAATAGAAGATCAATGCTTGCATAAATGACAGTATTTCCGCCACATAGAGATCTACTTCCATTCTTAGAATATCAAACTCTTAATTGCACAGAATAAGCCAGGAGTTATTGAAGATGACAGAACTTATGTTTATTTCTATTGAATACAGACGAGGAATAGAATTAATGCAAGCAAGTTGCCTATAGGGTAATGGCACATGTGGTACTTTGACAATACCCCATCAAAACACCGCAGTGACAGGCCCCATTGTGTTCAATGGTAATCGCATAAAAAAAATGAATTGCCACTTTAAGGCTGGGTTCACAGTAGCTGTTTTTCAGCTGAGTTTGAAAAACAGTATCCATTGTTTCCTGTGGGATAATCCACACAGGCTATTATGTTTTGCACCATAGACAATAATGAGCCTAATTAAAAAAAACTCAGCTAGTGTGAACCCAGCCTCAGGGAAGTGGTAACCATAAGAAAATGCATTTTCTGAAGGTTTTAAAGTAATTGGCCTGTTTCCACGGCACGCTGCTTTCAAAACATCACTACCCCTGCCTAAAAGGTTAAAAACACACTATACTTAAACATTATTTTTGCTTCCTTGCTCCCAGAGAGTGCACATAATATAATCTTTTCATTCTGTACATGCCATTGGGAGCCCATTGGTGTTCATTTTTATCTTGATGCTAGAAGTCGAATTTTGGAACCTTCAGTTCCTGCCTTCACTCTAGATATGTCTTTCCCTACCCTCACCCATGCTACAAGTCTCAAAAGCCCACAAGAGGCTTATGGAATTAAACTATCACTACAGGAGAAATAAAGCATCTCTTACACAATGTAACATGCAGTCAACATGCAAATGAAACATTTCTAAATACAGGAAACAATTTGTAACCAGACTATGATTATGCATGTCTTCATAAATTTTTTAATAAGACAAATAGAAAAATGAATTTGTACTCTGTTATTTCTAGCATGAAAATGAGACATGCTCAGTCAGATTTATATCTCAAAAGCTTATAGGTGGTTCTCAACCTGTGTGCCGCAACCAAGTTGGGGGTCTCCTAAGACCATTGGAAATATAGGGTGTGAATGGGGTCGCCCAATAATAATTAATGAATGGGGGTCGCCAAATCACGGGGAATTGTACTAAAGGGTCGTGGCAATAAAAAATTTGAGAACCACTGATATAGGCAAAGAATGCTTCTCGCTTTAGGCCACACACACACACTAACTGACCACACCCCTTTGTGCAAATAATCACAGACTAAATTACGTGAGCCGCCTACAGGGCAATCCGCCACTGTACATGTTACATTTCAGTGCAATGGGTAGGCATTTTAGGAAAGGTTGCATCAGAGTATCAGATATTATGTATGATGGATTACTTTTTACCAAAAAAAAAAAAAGGAGCCTTGTATTGTGAATGCACTACACAAGGTTGTGCAGTGGATTACTGCATTCACTTTTTAAATGGATGACTGCTTATACCTAACAAATTATGCTGAGAAACAGTGCTAACTGAAAATGAAGTATACTAATTGGTCGTGTGAGAAGATTATTATTTCTACCTTTTATTCTCATTTAACAAAAGGTTTGCTGTAGTCATGTAATAATGTAGAGATTTCTAAAGAGAATAAGGCTAGGGCCATGCTGGCTGTTTTGAAGCTGATCTGGAAAAAAAAATTCATATAGTTTCATATGGGATAAACCACACAGACAACTTTGTTTTGCTCCATAAATAATGGTGCCTTTGTAGCAAATTCAGCTGCTCCCACAGAATGAAGATGTCCTGGGCTTTGACTTCTTACAGAGAAGGTGTGAAAACCAGCACTAAGTAAATGCCTCATTGATATTCACATTTTAATAGACCAAATGACATTCCCCAACCAGTCAAACAATATGTGTGATGATGTGTCAAGGCGCCATGAGATACTAGCAGCTGCATTTCTTTAAGATATCACTACAGCCCAAAGGTACAGATTTGCTGCTTCATAATACAGCGGTTTAGGCTGGCAGACTCTGCATTTTCAGCATATCAATTATGGTTAGTTTACCCAGGCCCATTGTCTTCCGTGGTGCATAGAAGTGCCTAAAAGCCCTATTTTAAAGGTAAATGACTAAATATCAAAATTTATAGACATAATTTAGAGTTTTGAAAGCCCAGATTAAATACATAGTAAGTATAAATGCATTCCAGGCATTTTTATTATTCAGTTTTATTCTAAATGTGAAAAGAGCTCAATACCCCCACCACTACACAATGAACAGTTCAGCATCCATGTTATTACTTTGCTTGTGCAGTCACTCCATCCTCCAAATCAGGTTATGAACAATAGTGACCTGCTGCCAGGGCCATCAACAGATTCAGGAAGGGATCTGAAACTATTAATTTCCATAAGGACACAATAGCAAAAATATGAAATCAGGTAAAGTTGCAGCAATGCACTGTGCAAGGAAAATTTAAATTAGAATACAATCAGGTGAATTCATCAACAAGGGCAATCTTTACAGAGGTCTATTAACTCAAAACAACCAATCAGCTGTCAGCATTCACTGGTACAGGAAACTAAATTCATAAAAGCCAACTTTTGATTGATTGCTGTAGGTTACTAGATATCTTTGTAATCGACTGCCCCTGTTGATGAATTCCTCTGTATGTCCTTCAAATAAGCTAACACCAATCTGAGACCATTTTTATTCTTTTAGTGACAGAATGGGTTCTTCCATTATATTTATTTGCTTATTAACAAACATATTAAAACACAGCCAAATATAATACATTTTCCCCCAAGACTAGCTATTGTGCATTTACTTTAGCTAAATAATAACTTAAAAGCAAAAATCAACACACAGCTGGTTTTGTACTGGTGCCCCAAATGGAATTTAAAAATTTGCTTGACACAATAGCAGACAGAACAGTAAGCGTGCTTCTCCCTTTGTGTGACAGCTCCCTCGCTAAACAGACATGTCTGGGGGGATGAGGAGGGGGAGCTTCCTCACAGCGCAAGCATGCACACAATAGCATCTGCCAGGCAATCTGATCAAACAAAGGTTAGCATGATTATATAGAAGAAACAGAAAATGGAAGGCGCTTGATTCACTTCTACTTGACACATATGTGGTTTCACTCTAGCACTACCTTGTCAGAAAGTTATTTCAGAAAAGAGGAACCTCAAACCAGAATTCAAACAAACATCTAAAACTGAGACATGGAAAAATGTTTGCCCACGCATGCACGGAACACCAAAAACCATTTTTTAGCCCTCATTTACTAAAAAAAAAGTCTTACGTGAAAAAAAACTAAGCACTCAGGGACCCAGGACAGCTCTTTTAGTAAACAGGCCAATCAAAATTGTATTTTCAGCCAACACCTAATTAATTATGTACTACCAAATAAAATCTCTAAATTAGAATCAACCAAACAAACCTTCAATTACAGGTCATAAATCAGATCAGCATTTATAGCTAGTCAGATTTAAAGCATATATGCTGAATATCTGCGTCTCTTACAATATGCTCATGGTGACGGGGAATTTAATTTAACTTATTGGGATGAAATCATGGCTAGGCAACAGACAACATAACTCAGAGTATAATGAAAACTATTCCAGGATTAAGTGTTCAATGAAAGTAAAGGCACATTCATTACTTTCACTGGGTATCCTGCTCTGTAAGCCCAACTCCAAGAGAAGCATATTTGTCTCTCCAAGCAAAACAAATACAATGAAAGAAATAAGTGAATAAGCTATGCACATAGCTTCTGACTGAAACAGGTCTCCCTCCACCCAGCTGTAATCTTATCTGGAGTGTGGGTGCTGCAGGCAGCCTGGGTTGGGTGGCTGTCACATGGTTGTTAGGTGTAGGACAGAGGCAGAGCCATGGTTTGTTTGTTGCACATTTAAGTCTGGCACAATGCTGTCTCTGGTAAAGTCAAGGCTAATGTGTGGGGGGAGGGCTGTCTGGTGCACTTGTCAGAGCACATTTATTTCCTTCAATTCATAGTCCAGAGATGTCAAAGCGCATAACTCTAAATAGCAACATGTATATGCATTGTACATAATTAGTACAACTTACAATCGCATACATAAGGGTACTCAATTAACCCCTCACTAGCTAGCACAGACTAGTTTTTTTCATTTATTGTCAGTTTAGAAGATGACAAGTTGTAATGTGATTTTCTAAATATTATAACATCACTTATATTTGTACACAAACTAGCTGTCTAAACAAATTGCTTGGAATATGCTACACTTTCATTATGTTACCTCATTGTTACTAATATGGAGGCATTCTTGTACAACAAATTACCCGATAATGAAACAAACAGCAAGGTTTGGTTTTTACAGAGCATAACAAACCATACAAAAGGCTTTAGTCTAAGCTATAAACAAGTCACATACAACTAGTGCTAACAAAGAAACATGCACAAAAGGAAGGAAAAAACAGATTTAAAGTAGGTTTCAAGTCATGCTAGATCAGAGGTTCTCAACCTTTTTATTGCCCTGACCCTTAAGTACAATTCCCTGTGATTTGGCGACCCCCATTCATTATTATTAGGAGACCCCATTCAACCCTATATTTCCGATGGTCTTAGGCGACCACTGGCAAATAGTCATTCGACCCACAACGGGGTCATGAACCACAGGTTGAGAACAGCTGTGCTAGATGGTAAACGTTTCTCCACATAATTTTACCCAAAACAGAGACTGGTCTTTTGGGGTTAATCTCTTTCCCCCTAAATCCTACAATATCACAGACTGAACTGTACATACAGCAATTTAGAGAGGGCACCAAAATCACAAAAAAAAAAAAAAAAGAGACCAGTCGAAACATTTTAAAAACTACACTGTTGCATAAATAGTACACCCCTTAAATCTTGCATCATATTATTACTCCACAAGCTCATGAGCACACATACCTGCTTTAGTCGTTTATGTTAACACATAACATGCAATAGCAAAACAGTTTGCGTAACAGATCAAATAACCATTAAGCTAAATGAACCAATGCCTTTGGGCTAAACCAATTGTCTCTTAGCATGGGTCATAATATTGCCATTGCTTGTCAGTAGAAATGACAGTATTTATCATAGAACTCTCTTGCTGTAAGGTTTAATAGGTGCATGCATAAGTACAAGCATGGCACTTTTAGGATATAGATGGCTAAAGAAGCCAGCATGCCCCACCATATACTCAACAGCCCAGCTCTCACCTGAGTGTGAAGCATCAGCTCTGCCTCTTCAGCTTGCCACAATTCCACCATGCTGGGGACTGGTTCGATCACTAGGGGTGCACAAATGCAAAACAAAAGTGTGTTTCATTTGTATTGTCTTGCAAGTAGGCATGATACAGCAGCATGGCCTAAACACATGTACATGTTTGTGCTTGTGTAGGTACTTGTCTGGTAGCACAACAAATCCCCTGCAGTAGTTTTGCAAAATTTACAAGTGAGTGTGTTGAGCTGATCATGAGCACTGTTCCCTGGCAGGATTGCATTCAAAATGCCCATTATAAAAAGCACTTCAGACAGAGTGGCATTCTAAACATATATCCCCAAACAGAGCTGCAGTTTGCTATTTCCAAGATAGACCTGTCATTTTAATCCTCCGTTCTTAGCTCAATATTAGGGGTAGCAGGGTCTGTCTATACCAAGTGACCAGTGACAGCAGCGCCTCAAGCCACTATCTCAGCATTTACAAGAGTGAACCCATTGAGCTTACTAGGATCGGTAAAGCCCGAGTCCAGCTAACATTCTACCCAGACCCTGCATATCTCGCAGAGGGTAGGGGGTGTGCCTGGATAACTGCCTGCCACCAGGGCTGTAGAAATAAAGGCAGGCCCCGGAGCAAGCAGATGTTCAGCCAGCGACTGTCCAGCTGTTGATAGAACTACAGCCCCTTGTGACAGATACAGCTATCCAGGGGTGGTGGGAATTGTAGTTCAAAGGCAACTGGCCAGTCGCAGGATGGTTACTGTAAGAAGGCGTGCACCCCATCCCCTCTATTGTGTTCCTATTGCTCCTTCCTCTTTCCTAGATGTGTTTCCTCACCTTGCCCCCCTCCTTGTCGAAAGCAGGGTAGGAGGACGTGGAAGACCCCCAGCAAGATGTTGACCGTAGTGGCGGCGGAGCAGTCGCTGGCCCTGAGCGGGTAGAGCAGCCCCGCCATGCTGCTGCTCTTCCTCGGGCTCCTGGCTCTGTGCTCTGTCGGGTGGCAGCAGCAGCAGCAGCAGCAGCAACAGTGCGGGCGGGCCCACTGTGCACACGTGGGGCAGTATCCTCCTCTGTGTGTGTGAGCGCGCCCCTCTCTCGCCAGAGAACTGGGGATTACGCTGTTCTGTCCCTTCGCCGCTGGGCGGCGCTGGTCGACTTGTGAACAAAAACAAAGCTACAATGTGCTAGTCCAGCTTTTAGTTATCCAACTGTTGTGCTGTGCATTTCCCGGCATCCTCAGCCATTTACTGGAAGAGTCGCAGATCTCAGCAGTCTAACGCGTTTAACATCCCTTGGTTTTAATGCTCTCAATGCTTAATTGTAAGGTTCTGATAAGAGTCACTGGATGTCTGCCATAATTATCGATGCTGCTGCTGCTGCTGTCCTCCTACTAAATGATGCTGTGGCAGAGGGTTGGGCCTCCCCTATACCGGGGAACATAGTAAGCGCCTGGCAACCAGTCATTATTCATTGTTAGCTACAGTTCATTGCCTCCCTTCTCTCTCCGAGACAGCGCCACATTAGCGCCAATAAATAGTCAGGCTTCCCCGACCCCAGTCTCCATGTGATACAGCGTATCCAGTGTAAGAACAACTGTGCTCTAAATGCGCAGCTGCGAGACACACACAACAGCCGCTATGGTTTTTTTTCTTTCGTGACGATGAGAGACAATGGCAGCCAGGGAATAATAGTACAGTAGTCTCACACACTGTGCTTGTAGGAGGGTGGGCAGCCAAGCAGGCAGGACAGGCTGGGCTGCATACAGCAAGGCCAGACTAATCATTTCGTTCTGACCCATTTCACAGACAATGGCGGGATTATTTGTTTCCACTCAATTGTTGAGATCAGAAATAAGAATGGAAGCTGAGGAGATACATATACATGTAATACTGGAAACATTATTGTTATAAGAAAAATACAAATGGTTGTCTGTAATACCAAGCAATGAATATGCCCCCTACATACTTTACCCTTATCAGAAAGTCTAGATTCTGTAAGATTTATATATAGTATTTTGTATGTAGACCCTGTTAACCCCAAAAATTGTAATAACAAATATAACAATATAAACCTAATGCATCCAAATCAAGTATCCAACACGTCACATGCACGATTCATGGCAACCAAGGTGTGCAGGTCTGCCAACATGGGGGGGTAGCGTCCTGGGGTTTCCAGCCAGCTCAGCAAAACAGGGGGCTTAGTAAGACAGCTATGTGTTAAACATGATGGCCTAAAGGGGCACTGAGCATGGTAATTAGGCATTGTTTAGTGCAAATCTTTTTGTAAATTCATGTTTGTCAGGCTGTAGGGGGGACTGTGGTTTCTGATGGCAGCTCTGCAGGTGTGTGTATAGTTTAAGAAAAGACTCCAAAGAGCACTATTGCAGCCAGATAATGATTCTTATTTATGTGGTTATATGTCTACCACAACAGTTCTATCCATGGGAATATATACTGCATAGAGGCCACCATTTTATAACTTAGTTAATAACTGGCTTAGTGGTAGGAAACAGAGGGTGGTTATTAATAGTACATACTCACACTGGGTTACTGTTAATAGTGGGGTACCCCAGGGGTCAGTTTTGGG
>JAKJJM010014890.1:0-12846 GCA_021901965.1 Pipa carvalhoi | reverse complement strand
ACCTCCTAGAGAGGTATTACGGACTTTGGGTGTTCCAGTCCTAATTATTTATGTGTGTTCTCTTTTGTTTAAAGATATTCTCTAATTAAAGTCACGTTATTTCCCCAAGCTCGTGATTAGGTGTGTATCTGTATTGAAGTCTTGGGAGAAGCTACAGAAGACCTGGTTTAAAATGAACATGTATATCTTCAAAAACTGGCAACTGGCATGCCAATTGTCTGACAAATAATTGCTGCATGTAGAAATTTTTTTGACAAATATAAAGTAGATAAATTGCATTGTTACATAGTTTTATAAAGTAAAAATAGGTTTGGTCTTGTCAATGTATTGACCATAATTTTACATGTTCACCCATATATATCAAAACAAAAAAATATATTAAACAGCACATAGATTTCAATCACAAAAAGTTGGTGCATCACAGCGCCCAACAAAAATGACTTGAAAAGTTAGACTGAAGAACATTTTTTAAAAATTCAAACTAAAAATCTAGTCCTTCCTTTTGAAAATATAAATACATCTTCACCCTGCACCTAGTACAAAGTACACAGGAATGTGCATTACCTGCCTGTAGCAACTCATGAGGCCTGATGATGCTGCTTCTCCATGTAGTCACTTTAAGCACATCAATGACTCCAACAATGCAGAAAATTAACAGTAGAATTAAGAAGGATCAGTTAGATTTGGGGAGCTGTACCAAAGAACCTGGAATATAGAATTACCTGGAAATATCCCTACCTGTTCCGTTTCATAAGATGCTTGTAAGTGCACTAGAATATTAGTCAGCCTTTCAAGTATACTAGAACAACACCATAAATAATATTTATTGGACCTTTAGTCTTGTTTTTTTGAGAAACTATGGAAAATGATGATTATGGATAGAAACTTAGTAAACCAAATAGCAAGTAAACTGAAAATATGGTATTTAAAGCAAAGTTGGGGGAAATAAATTTAAAACCACAGTAAGAGGCAAGTTTATGTTTGCACCAATTGTGTGGAATCTTCTTTTGCAAATTATTATCAATTCTTGCTTCCAGTAGCAAGAGAGATTAGAAAATAGCTTTAGAATGAGTCCTGGCAATTCCTTTCTCCTATTTTTTTTTAGATAGAAACATGCCATTCATATAGTATGACTGAAATCATTTTTCTGTTATGTCTGAGCATCCAAAGGTTAACCCTGTTCTTCTTTCTGCTCTTGTACTAATTTAAAGTCATCTGATGTCTCTCTGCAGTAAAGCATTATGTTTAGATCATTTCATCTAAATAAACACAAACTTAAAATGGTGCTAAATCTCAGTGGCTTCATTCTGCTTTGAGCTACCATTATATTATAAAGTTGAACAACCGGAAAATGTGCATTAAAGGAAAATAAGGTTAAAACTATTTGTGTACCAAAGAAATAGGCTGTTCTAAAAGTCAATAAAGTTTAATAAAAATGGCATAGCCTAAATCAATGTATTTACTGCTGCCATTCATTTTTAAAGCTACCTAAATATGTTGCTCTCCTGGATATTTAATCTGCTAACACAGCATGCGGCACTTACAAGTTACATAGTTTTGTTGTTTGTGTTTAGATTCCTTTTAGAGTTATAAATCGTTTGGAAACTTGTCTTAAATCATAACTATTTAAATGTGTATTTCTTTTTTCCCAAAGGAAAAGCTGACAAGATTTCCTCTCTGTTGAATTAAAAAATAAACTATTTCTCTTTACATTTGATTAATTGACCATGTCACAAGAATAAAATTGCAACATTCCACTCAAAGCTTTGGAAAACAGCAAGAAAAAATGTAATTCCATAATCATCACCCAAACAGATAATCACTGGGAACTGAATTCATGTCTTATTTTATGAATAATAATGTATATATCCTTTTGCTGCAAAGAATATGTTCTGTTCTGTAGTTCCATCCATTCCATTCACAACTACAGCTTCTAGAGAGTATCTACAATAACAGATGGTATTCTGTCAATTACACTACTGAGGACTCTACAAACTGAGGACTCTGACTGCATCAAGGCAAAAAAAATCTGTGTCTTCAATTGACTTAAAATGCAAAACACAGGGCAATTTTTAATAAGGATGAAAAGACGCAATTTCATCTTTTTGGGTTTATTAAATCCTGTCGCCAGATTTCTGCAAGATGATCCCGCGAGACCATCCAACGGGAGTCTTCCTTTTCGATTTTCCAAATTGAATGTTTCGATGGAAAAGTATAGTAGCCATAGCCCAGACGGCTACCTTTCCATCGAAACATCCAATTTGGAAAATCGAAAACCAAAACTCCCGCAGGATGATCTCGTGGGGAAATCTCATGGAAATAAGCCCGAAAAGACTTGAATCCGACTATTCGAGTCTTTTCGGGCTTATTAAATATCGCCCATAGTATTTAATCTATACTGTTGGGTTTGTTCCATGATTGCTTTTTTGCTCCATATACATTACTAGGTTTTACAACAAATTTATTATTCAAAAATACTGCCTGTTTGTTATTATGGACTTGCAGTGAACCTTTATAAAGCAGTAAAAAAAACAAATAATACAGAGTATACTGAAAATACTAGAGTGATATATGGAACAGTGATCACCTATACAGAAGTAATGTGTATGACCAAAAATAGAAGATATGAACTCAGAAATCTAAGACTGCTATTATTTTTGATTCACATTTGTCATGAACCTATGGGGCAACAGTGGCTGTTCTGGCATAGAAGATCCAACCATGACATCAGCCTAACTGGAATACTGAAGCATTTAATAACAGTCTGGGTAGGAGCAAAGACAATCATAAAGTATAGTACAATCATAGCTTTACATTAAATGATATTATGTGTAGAGCATTAATTCCTTGTTTTGGGTTTTCTACTTAAGTTAATAGTTACTTGTAGTTGTCAACTTGTCTGTCACTAATTTCCAGGGGCACTTTATTGTGCTGTCAGAGTGCCATTTGAAACTAAAAGAGGGAACATTACCTAATCTGCATAGTTATTACAAGCCTAATGTATTTTAATTATCTCTTTTAAATAATAGCTTATAGAGTGAAAGCAGTCTCCGGGAATTGCTTTCAGCTCATAGATATGCTAAAATACTTTTGTGAAACTGATCAATGCTGAAATTCTGGAACATTTCCATTGGCAAATTTAACTTACAAATAAAGCAAAACAAACAAACAGCGCATCGGCAATAGCAATAAAATAATTTACTTTCTCCTTCATTATGAAAATTGAAAAATACTGAAATTTGAGTATGCTAGGAGATGTTTTATAAGCCCTGTTTAGCAAATACAAACATTATGTAAAGTATGCTTTTTCTCATATGATTTATGACTAAAAAAGGGGATTCTGGATTTTGTCATTTAATAACTGCCTGCTTAAGGTGCTTGGGCATGCTAATTTATTATGGTGTTTCTATTTACTACAACTACTACTGCTTCTGCCATGTCTACTACTGGCAGGTAAATACTGTCTTCATTTTCCCCTCCCTCCAAATGTTCTTTGAAATAAAATTTATGGAGTTTATTGCTTTCTGTTTAATCTTTACTAATAGCAGCTGTGATGTTAAACAGACCTCCCCCCACCCCATTGTTTTCTACGATGCGTTAGATTTAGATACATATTCAGAAAGTGTGTCTTAAAGCCCAGTTTTCATAGCTAACAAGATAAATATCATAATTTATATACATAATTTAGAATTTTTGGAAGCACATTTTGAATATATAGTAACTTTAAATGCATTTTGTGTTACTTTTCTTTTAAATGGGGAGTATATCTGAAGCATAAATTGTTCCCAAAGTGGCAGTGAGCACAGACATCGAATTAAAAGAAAAGACACTTGATTGAGTATTTATGCTCTCATAGCAACTAGTTAATAAAATGGTGAGATACAGGTACTTAAGGAGAAACACAAATGAGCCAATACTTGCACTGCACAAACAAAATACGTAAACCTAGTAATCTATTCCCAGATTATTCCCTTTCCACACAGACATTTTATGTAACTATTAAATTATATGTAATTGCTAAAATACAGGGGAATGTGCAAATATGTGCAGTTTTACAAAACACATTTTATGTGAGCAGAGCAGCAATATGGAATGCGGAACAATACTGAGAAAGCCCAGAAGCTTTCTGCTTTGGAGGCTTATAGTTGTACATAAGTAGTAGCCTTTTGTCAACTATAAAAATTGTGTAGAATTTTGCTAGAATCTGAAAGCACTGTCTGGTGGTATAGGTAAGATCACAGGATCTGGGAGTCAAATTCTGTTACTGGAGAGTAATTGTGACTCAGTATAATTGTTTACTAGGGAACCACTAAAGAATTACTGGATTTCTAGGCTGCCGGTCTGTGTAGGAGATAGGACTGAAATAGGGCTACTGTGACTGTAGAGTATGTACCCGTAGCAAACAATGAGTTAGGGCCTTATTGACTAAAGGCCAAATTGTCACGTATAGCTCTGAATTCGCATTTTATCGCCACATCCCCATGTTTGCTTACTGATCAAACTCTACAATGTGGTGAATATGGATCTAATTCAGGATTAAGCATGCTATTGCTTAATCGTAGACAGCCCATAAGCCAGATTCTACAACTAGGAAATTAGCAGGGTCACTGCTTGACTTGGTTTCTTCAATAATTTATGCCCCAATCAAAACAGCTATTCACTTTCTCAGATCCTCCAATTCATCAAGAAATAAGGCAGAAGACCAAAGGCAGAACTTCGAGGAGGCAGGCCCCGGTGCATGATCTACACCAAGCTCTCTCTCCCCTGGAACACTACAGGGGTCACAGCGGTGGTGGCAGGGCACCCTGGAGCATTGGGGGTGCTCCACTGCAAAATACATCTACCACTCTAGGTAAACATTTCAAAATTCATTTGCATGTTACCATTTCATGAATATGGCTGTGAAGAAAGACAAAATGCCTTACCAGCATCAACCCAGTTACAATATTAATCTACACATAACAACAAGGATCTTGTATATGAAAGGCCAAACAGTCACGTAAAGTTGTGAATTCACATTAATCGACACTTCCTCATATTCGAGTATTCTGCAAACTCTGCGATGTGGCACATTTAAGATTAATTTGGAGGCTTAAGATAGTTGCGAGCTTACAGAGCACTTCACACCACTTTGACAAAGTGTATAGTGTCATATTTAACCAGTTTTATTTCACCAGATTGAAGTGGCAAATTAGGGGAGTGATGGCAGGTCCTACTGTCCGACTGACTTCACCACACTATGCAAGAAATGCTACTGACACAGCCGTGTATTCACTATGAAAATCCCATTTAGTGAATAAGGAGTAGAATATTAAAGCATTGCAATCTGAATTGATAGGATTTCACTTTGGCAGTTGAATACTAACTTTGATGAATAAGCTCCCAAGTGTCTAGCAACCTTTTTTCAGTGTGACTAGTATGATTATTTTTTTTATAACATTTGTGATTTTTTTCTGTATAAAGCGAGAGTCAGCAAGCTTGTAGCTTTGACGTATAAAAAATCTTTTCATTTGCAAAACAGCTTCTATAAATAGTCTGGCTAAAAAAATGTGTGTTTCCACATACTGACATTTTGGCATAGAAAAATATCTTGATAATCTCAGTGAATTTGAACCGCAATCATTTAGGTCATTCATTGCGATGAATCCCAGCTAAACATTAGCACTCATCCAGCCTGTATACACAATAGACATCACTGATATGCCATCCTGCAGAATATAAAATAGTAAATGTACTTACTATTTTAAAATAGTAAATATAAACTTGCCTTCTCCAGGGCTTGCCTGAGGAAAGTCAATGTTGTTGTGGCGATAGAAACATTAACTGTGAATTCTACATGCCTGCTAATAGATTAGTTAACAACCTTGCAAGGACCCCACAGGAGGAAATTCCCTTAACTCTTACTGCACATATGGCTGGTCAAGGGTAGGATAAATTAATTATACATGATCAAAGGGCACCCCCATTATTCAATAGGGACAGTAAGTTAAGTGTTAAATGGGGATAACTTTAGCTTTAAACAGAGTCGAAAAAGCCACTTGTACTTTTCAAATGGGTTTTCTCCTTTTGTCGTCCATGTGCCAACATCATGAATTCATGTATGTCCATATACATTGTAATTGCATTGAAAATACTTTAAAGCAGAAGTTTTAAACATACAACCCTTCAATGGATTTAACATGTAACTTCTGGTGTTGAGATGCTGGATTTTGTAGTTCATTAAAGCCTGAAGACTGTAAGTAGAACATTTGGTTATTGCACAGTTTCTTATGCTAATCATGATGGGTTACATTGACATCTGCTTCCAATGAAGACCTTTGCTTTTCTTTATAGAGGTGTAATTCCAGTTCAAAATGACAATCTGAATCAAAACTGTAAGAAATGGCGATCCACCTCAAGGTAGTAAATACAAAGAGGGAAACCAAAATGTTATTGTTCCTTATATTAGGGCAGTATAAATGTCTAACTTTTCTGACTAATCATATCTCTATATGCACAACTATTAAACTAACCATTATGGAGAAAATACATGGCATTAAAAAGGCTGATGTTCATGTTTCAATTAATAATAGAGGTAAGACACTCAGAGCTTGTTGTAAAGACCACCAAGCTTTATTTATAAACTCCACAAATAACTTGTAAATAACATTTCTTTCAAGAGTAACCACATAACCTCATTTCAACCACTATATTGGGGTGGGCAATTAATTTTCCCAAGGGGCCACATGCAAATTAAAAATGGCTTTAGAGGGCCAGACTGCCCCCCTCCCCCCACACACACTGTGCTGCCCTCTCCTTTTTACTCCCTACCCTCTGGAGGGGGGCGCTATCTTCTCCCTGTCCCTACCTCTTCCCGGTCCCGGCTCCATCGATCCTAGTGCTACAGCATTCCTCTCTCACAGGAAGTTGAAAACTTCCAACTTCCTGTGAGAGGAACACTTTAGCGCTAAGGAACTGGGACCAGGAAGAGGTAGGGACAGGGAGGAGGGGGCGAGCGCTGCTGCTTACCCCATGGCCCGGCAGTGTCGCCCGAAGTTGCAGAAGGGCCAGGCTAAAGACGTCCATGGGCCGGATGTGGTCCGCAGGCAGTAGGTTTCCCATCCCTGCACTATATGCTTGTTAGCCACAACCGCTCTGGCTCAAAAAGCAATGTATACCAATAGCTATACCTCAAGCCACCAGCTTCAGAGCTGAGCAAACACCAACCCCCAAACACCGTCACTAACTATCCACCAGACTCATCCTGCTGTACCTGCACTCTGATGGAAGAATGGGAAAGGGGAAACAAGAAAAAGCCCACAAAAGGTAAGTCAATTGCTACCCCTTCCTCCAATCAGAAATGCCCCCCTCATCCAATCATGCCATGCATCCCTCCCCCTATGCGGCCAAGGAACGTCTTTCCTGCTAACTGCAGCACAACACAGGATTTTTTTTTTAAATAACTGATATGAAAAAGTTGCATTTACTACTTTCTTACAGACATTTAATATATTTTCTATTTTATCACATCTAATTAATAGTTTTGTCCATTATTCATGCAGAATAAATTACCATTTGTAAAATATATTGTTCCTTCTGTTATACATAACATTTCTGGGATGATTTTTCTTAAATTGTATAAAAATGCTCTTTGCTGTGTTCTGAGTATCATTTTTTTTCTTAATTTTATTGTTACATGCTATCAATATCTGTTAGAAAACAATTTATTGTTCACATTACATAGGCTAAGAATGTAGAAGCTAGACATAATAGCCTAGCCAACAGAGGTTTGAAGTGCAATTGATTTTGCCTCATGGATTTTGTAGCACTGGCTCCAGGATGCTGTGATACTGTGTGTTCAGAAAATGCTCTTCAAACAGAAGAGACGCATCAAAGAAACCACAAAATCAATAAAGGCTGACTAATGATCTTTGCAAGAGAACATAAAAAAAGGTAAGATTGATCATTGAAATGCTGTATTTTTAATATGGGGTAGTTCTGATAATGTACACAAATTCAAATTAATTTATGAATTAAACTTAATAAGCAAAAAGAAAATGAATTAAACTTAGATGCGTTCAATTAAAGTTCTGCAAAGTTCCCATGGTTGTTTTTCTAACCACTTCTTACAAATCTATATTCAATTTACTTTCAATGCCTCCCCCCTGTTGTAGACTCTGTAATTTCTAACCAAGGCTCATGAATTAATTTGCCTTTACTCAAGGGTCATTTTGTAGCTCTGACTGTGATCTTACCATCCTCTCCCTGATTCATATCTTGTATTTCATTATCATTTACCATCACTAAAATTTTAGCCAGTGCCATTGACAGTAACCAAAACCAAATGGGAAAATATTATAAAAATGAAATAAGGTGTTAAATGCTCGATGGGTTATTAAATTCTATACCAGTATAATCTATACAAATATTCATGACAGAGAGACCATGCTGCTAAGAACTGAGTTTACCTTGACTTTAAGTGTACTACCAGCATGGATTTCCTGCCTACTTATGATCTTGTTCTCTGTATTGCTACCCTAAACTGTATTTATCTCTGCTTTATTGTTGAGTGCTCCTTTATATGTTGTGCCTATTCTATTGACCTCTGTGGTTACCAACCATGCTAGTGGCTCAGTATAAGCATTGATTTTATTTCAATCAGAGTTCATTCCTACACTCAAAGTTACATTACTTTCTAGGCCCTTTAAGATACCATGAGTTATTTTTAATACAGGTAATTATTTAGTGCAGATGGAAACACAGCATCATTACTATTTAATATTTCTTTGCAATATCAGAACATACTTTTGTACTAAAATATAGGACTTGACTAGCAGAGGCAACATACTATAAATAATACAGATACTTTTTTTTCTCCTCTTCTCTGTGTGCTGATTTCCCTAACATTTTTTGGTTTTACTGTCTTTCAGTACTTAAGAGGTTGAAGTTTGTGTATGAGGTTAAATGTGTTAATCTTACAATGAAATAAGCCATTATGGCAGCATGCCTCCCTGAAGGATCCCAGCCCTGAATTTTTCATATTTATCTCTTTTATGATCCAGGACAGATAAATATTTAATAAGAATTACTGCAAAGTAAAGATAATTCAATACCAAAAGCTGCAGGGTGAAGATAATCATGGTGTAAGAGGTCATAGTAAATTGTGATGGTAGAAGGACATGAAACAGTAACAAGAGAGTAGGTAAGAAAACATTTGAAAACCCCCCAAAATATCTAAACTTTATTAAAATGTCCAGTTTACCAGTAGGTTACTACAGCCCTGTTACATATACAAAATGGAATGCTAGTCAGTTTAGTCAGTCATGTGGCTCTTAGCTTGTCTAAAAATTATTTCAAGATTCAAAAAGATGTTGCAAAAAAATAAAAAATTGAATCATACCCAAATCAAAACTTAGCAAGGTATTGCTTTGCCCTAATCATACTTTTTGTACCATATTTAACTGCTAATTCTAGTATATTCCAGGACTTGGTGATCAATAATCAAGATGTGTTGATAATATTCATAGAGACTGTTAAAATATGCTGAGAATTGTAGTTTAATAAGAAGGGAAGAGCAGCCAGCTGATCATCTCTACTTCAATGATAACAGATGAATTATTTTGACTAATGTTTATGGTCAGCTAATCTTTGTGTTCAGTATATTATTAAAAGGGCAGTGACATACAAAATTTAAAATTTCTCAAATATATTTAGGGGGTTATTGACTAAAGTCCAAATTGACTTGTAAAGGTGTGAATTCACTACCTAACGACAATCGCACACTACCCAACAATCAGCAACTGTCGATGTCGCGGCTTCATTATGGAAATATTGTCGCTGTTGCGATTTTACTATGGAAATCCGCTGTTTAGTCAATAAGGAGTAGAGAATCAGGACGTAGACACTCAAAGTAATGAGAATTCACTTCGACAGTCGAATTCTTACTTTAGTCAATAACCCCCTGAGTTACTTTATATTCAATTCCTGCATTCAAACAAATTCAGTGGCCATCAAGTATGATATTTAGCTATTAAGCTTTAAACATGCCCAATAAGCTTACATGAAAGGCACTCTGCACGTAATAATTTTGGTGCCTTAAAATGGGTTTTGCTAAAAGAAAGACTGCTATATCCTTTCTGTGCATCAGGAGGTCTACTTGATGGTCTGCTTCTTACAGCAAGAGAACCTAATCTTACAGCAGATACATTTTAGTTTTTTTCATGTAGTATTGAATGCATGCTGTCACGTTTATATTAAAGACTCTTCTCACGCAAATGTTATCTAGGCACAACAAAATAGAGTAAAAAACTTTACTGTCTGAGAGATGTTATGTGTTGACCATTCAGCCAAAGAAATATAACAGAAAGAAACCACACAACCACTCAGTTAGTACTATTCAGAAATTATTCCATTTATTCAAGTGAAATCAGGCACAATACAATGTTCCATGTGGCACTTGGCTTCCTCTCCTCTGGGAAACTCTGTTTTGTGCTTTACTAAGTGGTTGGCTACATCTTACCTTTACATTCAGACATATGTAACATGCTGAGACTTAGGGGGTTATTAACTAAAGTCCGAATCATCATGTAAAGGTGTGAATTCGCTAGCGAACGACAGTCGCACACTACCCAATAGACAGCTACTGCCGCGGTCATGACTTCATTATGGGAATATTGTTGTGGTTGCGACTTTACTATGTAAATATTATTGTGGTTGTGACTTTACTATGGGAATCTGCAGTTTAGTCAATAAGGAGTAGAGAATCAGTGCGTGGCCATCTGAAGTGATGAGAATTCACTTCGACAGACAAATTCTCACTTTAGTTAATAACCCCCTGTGTGCAGTACAGGTGCAAGGATCCTGAATCTGATTATATATTTTTTTTTTGTGTTTTTTTTATTATTAATTTAGATTTATAAATATCTACAAATACTGTCATAAAATACAAAATTACATTAATGGATAATGATATAAAATGTATATCACATATATATTAGCATTTTCAGTTTTGTATAGAATGCAACAACTAGTTCCAACAAAGCATATAGTGTACAGTGGATGATGTATCAGTTTCTATCATTTACAAAGATATTTGTAGTCATGAGGAGTTCCATGCCCATATTATTATATATTATATAATCCTTATGAATTACAAAACGTGTTACATAAAATTGGTTAAGGTTTCAGTATGCATTATAGCCACTAATACCCCTGTTCATGCAAGATATAATTTAGCTATAATTTAGCTCTACATATGGTCAGTTGCTCAAAATCAGTACTGTATTAATATCATAAATAAATAAATAAACTTAATCTAAATGTAATTGAAATGTATTTAAAAATCCTTATAAGAGAAAGGTTTATGAGGAATATTTGCAAAAGCAAACAATTTGTATTTATTAAAAGATATTAATTATTAATTACAATCATGTATTATATTTACGGTAGATTTCTTTTTTAGTTTTTACCTCCTGAATATTATAATATTTATTTTACCTTCATCCATTGAAACCTTTACCTTGAGAGTAAAGTGTATACAAATGTTGCAAACAAAAATTGTGGAATATATAAAAGTTCAGAATTCGGTACCCTCAGATCATCCAATGCATATGCAAACACATTTTCTGATGTAGGAAAGAGTTGTACAGAGAACGCTGTTGAAAGTCACAGACATATCACTAGTTAATATCTTGTCCCTTTATGTTCCAAAGTTTGAACTAAAATAATAACTACAGACTAAGTGTGTTCTGTTAAGTTCAGACCTTCCTTATGATGCGTTAATGACAATGGTGTCAGTCAAGTAGACTCTTCTGAGCCTGTCATGAAATTAAATTGTATCATAATTGACCCAGTTATTTTTATTGCAAGCCTACCTAAGATTTCAGATAAAGGACTCTAAATCAATTATGTCTTAAAAAATAATAGCATTATAAAATGAATGCTTTAAAAGCTGCTTAAACAACATGTAAAGAGGGAGGAAGAAAGAGGAAGAGTTTTGGAGGTGTTATTTACTTTCATTGATTCTGTGAAACAGAAGGGTCATTATATGAATGTTTTGGCAGTTTTGTGCTGGGATTGTTTTAAAAGATATATAATGAACTTTGCCGGGATTGTCACTGGTGGTTATTAGGGCACATTAATCTTTTTTAAAGAGTACTGTGAAGCACATTACTGTTAAAATATTAGCAAAACTCTCCATCTTTTCTATAGATGATCTTTGAATCCCTGTCAAGGACATGCATTAAAACATGATTGTGATCTGAATGTGTTTAAACTGAGGGGGAGAAAGAATTGGTATGTGGTAAGTGTAGTAAAAGGAGGAAATTTACATTGCTGTCTAGATGCCTGAAAACGATGAATCAATTCAGATTAAAAAAATTTAAGGGGAAGTTCAAACTGACTTATTTAATTGACCTGTTCTGAGCGGAAAACAAATCAGTTTTACTTTTGAGTACAGAAATATATCTTTGTTGTTTTGGATAGGTTGCAAGTTTTTCCTCGATTATTAGGGTATTGACCTTTTAGTAGCCTATGGCTCGGTGGTCAGCACTGCTGCCTTGCAGCGCTGAAGTCCTGGGTTCAATTCTACCCTGGACTTTATCTGCATGGAGTTTGTATGTGTCAGGATGGGCACTAGTGCAGGAGAGAGGAGAAGAAGGCGGCAGCATAGGGGTGCAGAATACAACAGCACCTAGGGCGCGGAGTCTAAGGTAACCCCGGTTTTCACCCAGAGCCCCCGCAAGGAGGTTGGGACTGAGCTGCAGTGCGATACCCAGGTCGCGGCCCCTAGGGACTGTCTAGCACCAACTGGGAGGCAGAAGATACGAGATGAAATACTGGCAAAGGGTCAGGGCAGGAGGCAATAGC
>JAKJJM010014888.1:0-11188 GCA_021901965.1 Pipa carvalhoi | reverse complement strand
TTGTGCGTATTGCGGGAGGAAGGCTGGTAGGAGGCGCTTACTTGTCAGTCAAGTAATCCGCGCCTCCTCCTACAGCCTTTCTATCCGACACAAGCCTGCAGTGTTGACAATGTTGTTTCAAGCTGACAGGTGCACTTTAAAGAGGCTATCAATCGAAATAAAGGCATGATCCTTCTGCCAGCACAGAAATGGCCATGCCTTACTTAGCAGTTGCAGCCCTTTTATTATCCTGTGCAGATTGTGAATTATATAGATGTGTACGGAATGTTTGATAGCATCTGTTATTGCTTTATTAACATTGTACTCTTTGTTTTAAGGGTTGGGGAGCAGAATACCACCGTCAGGATGTAACAAGCACTCCCTGCTGGATCGAGATCCATTTACATGGTCCTCTTCAGTGGCTGGACAAGGTTCTGACACAGATGGGCTCACCACATAATCCAATCTCTTCTGTGTCTTAAACAGTCACTCCATAACAATATAGCAGGCAGTGGCATTAACAGTACACAGTCAGCCGTCTATAAAAGAGCATGTCATGACATCAGTATAGTTGCACTTATACATTGCCATAACTTGAACTGTTTCCTAATATTAGTGGCTCTCAGTGTGGAAATTTCATCAGGATAGTTGGAAATTTCTAGAAGTCATGGCAGTGTGTAATGAAAGAACCTATATCAATTAAAGAATGCATCAGGCAGTTGTCTGTTGGGTCTCCACACACACATATATATATGTATATATGGATTTTATTTCGAAATTCAGCCTTGAATGAAGGGATAAAGTTATGCCAAACTTTTTATAACATGACATGCTCTTTTATAAAAACAACTTATCTTCATGCTTTTTTTTTTTTTTTTTATTCAATAATGATTTTCCTTGTAAATATATATATATATCTGTATGACTCCCGTAGCTTCAATGTAATATGCAAAATGATAGCTAGATATTCTTGTCTTTTTTAAAAATATATATTGTATATACTGTTTTTAATGATCGAGCAGTTGGCCATTATTGTGTGTGTGTAAGAAAGGGCAGAACATAATTTCATTATATTTTCTATCTTTGTGGGTTCTCTCTAGCAAGGAACAAAAAATGGCAGGTTCAATGCACTTAAACACGGTACAAAGGTTTTGACGTTTTTTTTTTTTTAAACTATTTAATTATTTTTATATTTTTCTTTCTTTGTAAATCCTCTATTGGTATGTTGGTTGACATTTCAAGGGAAATGATTTTTGTATTTGTGTTTTTTTTTATATATTGAACTGAGAACATAAATAAATATTTCGAAGTCTTGCTGCCTTTGCGATACATTGCAGACTATTTTCTATTATTTGGTAATGACAAAGTTGATATTTGGAAGAGCTAGTTTGTTTTTTTTTTTTAAAACCTGGGTAACAATGAGAACATAATGGTGGAGTTCCAAAGGTTTGTCATCGTCTGATCTGCAGTAAATAATTGGTTTTAATCAGGCTCTTAATGGTTTATCATCACCACACTGAACTTTTGTTTCTTTTATCCCAGACCCAAAACATTTGCCTGTAGATCTGGCACTTTATTTCATCACATTGCTTATTATATGTGTGTCAGCTCACTGGGATATAATGTAATATCAAAGGTATATCTTGTATTTTGATGAATGCACTGTATAAATCAATAAATAAATAAATGATATAGCTGCTGCAAATATTTCCTTTTTCATTCACTCTATGCAACTGAGCTGAATAATTAAACAATTATATAACTAGAAAGTGATATTGAAATATCAATGGCAAAGTCTTAACGTACCCATACAAATACAGATTTAATTGCCCAACTTGACCTGTTTAGACCAAATTGGTAGTTAGTCTGTGCGTGTATGGGTAGCTCTGATGTTTATTATGAGCAATCACCCGGTAATCCAGTGGGATCATAGTTAATTGGCCTTCCTCCTTTCAGAAAGTACAAGTCCTCTCTGAGTGACTGCTCATAGTTTGTGCAGCGCCATAGTTACTGCAAATAGTTAATGGCCTGTGCCATGTCTTACAACAGTGCCATTTGTATTACCAGGCTAGTGGTTACTTCAAAGGTTGCAGGCTCACTTAATATGGCGGGGTAAATATGTGTAGCACAGATATTCAATGCGGTGCACTTATTCTAATGAAGAAGAGATCGGGTGCCAGTGGTTCTTGCTTAAACAACATAACAAGTTACCCACAGGTTCAAGGGTATGTATATCCCAGTGGAGTCCTTAGAAGGGCTCTTGATGGGGCTCTCACTAGCTGAGGGAACCTTGCCAGGGAATGTCCCCCATTCGGGGCTAATTCCTACCACTTTGAAATCCCTACACTGAGTGTATGTTCTGAACCACTGGGACACACAAGACACCTAATTCTACTACACCTCCTGTTGGGGTATCAGACTACCCAGTAGTCGAGTATAGTCTGTATTGTATGTACTAAATTAGCTATTACAAGAGTCTAACCTAATCCAGATCCCTACTGAAAAATCCAACATGATGCAGGTTCCTCCACCCTCCTCGTGGAGGCCCTGGAGAAAGAGAACCTAGACCCACCCACTACACACCATTCTATAACCCAGTGGTCGGCAAACTCTATTCAGGAGGGAGCCGTTTCGCTCCATCCTCCTCCGGTACTGATTGTGTGGAGCCGCAAAGGGGGCGAAGCGCACGATCACATGACCTCCCGACGTTTACCACAATAAGCGTCGGAAGTCATGGGCTGGTGGGAGGGCTCAGAGCCACAACGCGGCACCTAAAGAGCCACATGTGGCTCGAGAGCCGCTGATATAACCTAAGTGTGTCATCATAATTATTAGTAGACTAAAACATGTCTAGCAATAAGTAAATCCACAAAGGAGCGCTATATAAGAATCAGACACTAGAGAGAGCCCAAAATACATTTAGGAAATCAGTGAGCATTATATATATATATATTGTATTATGATACGGAATAAAGATATAGGCTCTCCTGGGCTACATTTGTAGCAGCCCTAGCTGATGTTCCCATTCAGTCAGGAGGTTGAACAGTCAGATGTTGAACTCCATTAATAACACTTGGGGGGGCTCATTCATGAAAGTCAGAACAGTTGCGTAAAGGCCTGAATTCACATTAATTTGTTACATTCAGAAAAATGTGATGTGGTGAATTCGCAACCAATTTGGATGCTTATGACAGTCATAGACTTACGGAGTGCTTTGCATCACTTGGTGTGTGCATACACAGGTAATTCGCCTTATTCATCAATAGTTGCAGTCTGTTGCAATAGTGAATTCGACAAAGGCGTACTTTGTTAAATGTGCCAGTTTTACTTTGCCAGATTAAAGTGGCGAATTAGGAGGCTGATGGCCGGGCTGCTACTGTCCGACTGACTGCACCGTACTATGCAAGAGACTGCTACCGTTGATTCTTAGCTGTCGGAATCCTTTGTTTAGTGAATAAGGAGTAGAGAATTTGCGACTATCGGAGAGTAGCAACCCAAAGTGATGAGAATTCATTTCGACTGGGAAATTCTCACTTTGATGAATAAACCCCTGGATCTTCATCCTAACTATAGGTTAACTAACTGTAAAATCTTAGGCACCCCTGTTTCTGTTAACTGTTTTGTTGAATACGTAACTGAATGGAGATGTACAAATCCACTGCACTAATAGATGTAAGAATCACATATGACTGCAACTTTTATGCAGTGTTATTAAGTGCACCTGTCACCTCAAAACTACAAATACTAATTTAGGTTCTACTAATGAAATAAACGATTTTGTTTCTCTCTGTCATCTTTCCTGTCAGCCCAACTTTTCTTTCCCAAGTCAGATTGGGTGGGGCTAAGGGATCTGATTGGAGGAGCTGTAATGTCAATCATTTTTCCCAACCCGACTCTGGAAATAAAAGTCGGGCTGACGGGGAAGATGACAGAGAGAAACGTTGCATAAAGGTACATTTTTTTAAAAATATATATTTACAAAATTGTTGAAATAAACGATTTTGTGATAAATAATAAATTTAACACCAGTCATTGCATACTCCAGGTCCTGTCCCAGGGTTCAGGGTCCCTATCCTGTCCCACAGAAAATAATGATCAACAGGTCAGGAGTGGCAAAGCTTTTGGTTACATCAAATTAGATGTCAATAAATGTTATTATATCATAAATGCAGCGAGCTCTGAAAATCAGAGTAAAGTCAACATTATTACAATGTCAAAAAATATTGACTAAAGATTAAAAATTTGCTAAGCCGGTGCAATGGGCAAAATGTAATAAGTAATAAAAATTACCAGCGAGGAATGCTTTTTGATTCCATAGCAAATATTCCTGATGCTTAAATAACCTCAGTACTATTTAGTTAACATTTTTGAAAACACTTAACTGCTTTTATTTTAGATAGGGCCCCACTGAGAGGGTTATTGACTAGAGTGAGAAGTCGATTGTGGAAGTGAATTCCCATCACTTCAGGTGTGTACGTCCTGATTCTCTACTCCTTATTGACTAAACAGCAGATTCCCATAGCAAATCCACAACCACGTCAGAATTCCCATAGTAAAGTTGCCACTGCGTCAGTAGCAGTCTATTGTGTAATGTGCCACAGTCATTAGCTGGCGAATTCGCCACATCGCAGAGTTTGCTGAATACCTGAATATGGGGAAATGGTGAATTCACACCTTTCCGCGACCATTCAGACTTTAGTCAATAACCCCCTAAGTGTATGTGAAGTTAGGGTGCAGGGAGTATTGTATAGTGCACACATAGTTAGAAACACAGACAGACAAGACACATGCCCACACAACTTCCTCCCTTACTGGCTAATTGAACTGGAGTTAGTGGGCAGTGCTGGCTCCTCTGTCTTCCTGCAGTTCCATCAACCAGTGTCAGTGTGATGATGTCATTAGCATTCCTCATGTTATGACTTCGAGAGCTGGGCTGCTGGAAGCCAGAGGAGTCTTCTGTCTTCAGATCAGTTAGACTTGAAGATAACTGGGCCACAGAGTAAATTTTCTTTTTAACAGTTAGCAGTCAGCCTCTGGGAGCATTGGTGCCCTAATCCACCAGAGGATCCTTGTTTACTGAATTAAATAGTCAGAGAACCTATTGTGGAGGCCCAAATGCCCCCACAATGTTTTTGGGTGCATTCCATTTGCAGCACTTGGCAATACTAACATTTGCTGCACATTGGTCCTATACTTTCCTCCTTATTCATCAGTATGGACTCCCTATGTTCATTTTACTAAAATCAGTTTAGACTGAACTCGCATGATGCCATTTTATTTAGCTCATTTTTTTTTTAGTTGACGCCATTCTTTTATTTATCGGTGCGACTGCGGCTACTAGTGTCAATAAAGCCTTAGAATTGCTTCCCACTATAAAAACACTATGGGTGAAATTTAATAAACTCAAAAAGACTCGACTTCGTCTTTTCGAGTTTATTCTGGCAAGAATTCATGCGAGATGATCCTGCTGGTTTCTCGCGTGAGTTTTGATTTCTGATTTTTCAATGGAAAGGTAGCCATCTGTATTATGGCTAGTATAGCTACTTTTCCATCGAAAAATCCAATCTGAAAAATCGGAAAGCAAAACTCGCGTGAATAAACTCGAAAAGACTCTTATTTCGTCTTTTCGAGTTGAGTAAATTTCGCCCTATGTATAAGCAGCTGTGCAGAAAAGAAACATACACTGTAGGTTACTGAAACAAACATTAGTATTTATTTATGCACAACAATAAAAACATATAAAATGTATTAATTTACAAAATAAAAAAACATTTCAACATGAAGCTAGGAAAAGTACTATCACAAAAGTTTACATAACAAATGTACAGGTACAACTTTCTTTTTAAAAGAAATATTAACATCATTAACATCACTATTACCTGGTATATATTAAAGTAAACCTGACACCTACATTCTGTAACATTACTCATCACCAGGTAGACTATTATTGGCATCAGACAGCACTACCCTTCTTCCTATTCGTCATCTCAACTCCACTGTCCTGACCACAGACCGAAACCGATTGGGTGGATTCACCCAACGTCACTGGAAAGGAAATCAGCATGTCAGTACAAACAGAGGATGCCTAGGGAGGGCGAAGTTTATAAAAGTAGAAAAGGCCAATATCAGCTTTTTCTACTTTTATCGACGGTACAAAACCAGGTTCCGATCGAAACTTTTCGATCCGTTACCGCTGGGAAAGTGTCATAAGCCTTACGGCACTTTCCCAGCAGTAACGGATGGAAAAGTTTTGATCGTGAACCCGGTTTTGTACTGTTGATAAAAGTGGAAAAGGCAAAAATCGTCCTTTTCGACTTTTATCAATTTTGCCCCTAGTGTAAAGTGGCTAAGGTTGGTGGGATGCCGCTGTGTAATGTTAGGGCTCTGATACATACAGCTATTCCCAAGCACACAATGACAGATTACTGGTGTAAGCCTTTTGCCATGTCAAGTAATCCAGAGGCTGGGGTGGGAACCTTCAGACCACAGGACGCACCATATTTTAAACAGTGTACATACGATTAAAACAGTGTGCATTATGGTACAAAAAATAAGGTCATTTCTGGGAGGAGATTCCTAGCACAACATCTGTAAATATGTCATTCCACAAAAAGGTGAGGAGTTTGGAGTGCCTGTCAGGTTTACTTTAACAGTTAAAAGTGTATGTTACTTAAAACAATCCATCATAATTCACAGCTTTATTCAATAGTTTCACATAAAGCCAACATACAAATAACAGACCACAAAAGAGAGCTTTCAACATGTTAATTCCTAAGGCCTTAGGGCTCATTTAAACACTAGAAACCTTGCAGCTGCTACTCCGAAGCAGTAAAATTGCCCCTACAATTTGTAGAAGTTTACACTTGATTTTACTGCAATTTTAATACTTCTCAGTAGGTGTAATAGGCAAATGACTTCATGTTTGGCTAAAACAGTGGGAAAAAATGTTGCAACAAGTGTAAATAGTAATGTGCAATTTCAGACTAAATTTGCAGGTAACGTATCATCCACATTCCATTCCAAACTACTGTTGCTGTTGTCAGTGTAAACTATACTATATAAGCTAATGATAAGTAACAAAAGTGACTTTTTGTAGTAGCCTCTGAGTTGCATAACATTTGCCAGTGTAATCCAGCCCTTTATTAGAGAAGACACCTCGTTAATTTGACATGAGGTGACAAAAAAAACCTTGCAATAGTCTGCATTCACTTAAATGTAAACCATGGCTGTACTGCTTCAAAATAGGTCTTCTGTTTTTCCACTGCCAAAAATGTTTATGTAAAAGAAGTCACAAAAATTCTACATATATGCTAGAAGCAAGTTGTGCTATTCATTAAGCAGAGGGCTGAAACTCAAATAAAAAGATACAGAATATTCTAAGCAGTTTGGAGCTTCAAAGGAAATGATGGAAACTGTATCTCAGCTTCTGAGTTTGTTGTGGCCTTGATTAGACAGATGCAGGTAAATTGAAATGTACATAAAGATAGCTACGTCCATATTGTAATGTTTCCAGGGCTGTCTTTCCATGTGACACTAAGGACAACATTACCATGGGTGAGAACAGTAAAATCAATTTTTAACAATTGTATATTGCCTATTAACTAAGGTCAGGGCAAAAACAAAGAACTGTTTATTAGCAAATATTGATAACTACACCCAAATATGCTTAGGGACAAACTTTAGGAAACGTAAAATACTGCCAAAACCTCCAAATGATACTCATATTATCTATTAGTGCTTAAATGCATTCTTCTTTTTCAAATGCAGAGAAAAGCATTGAAACCTGAAAATATCCTAATTTATAAAATGATCAGTATATTGACCAGGGATGGATTTCATTAAGAACAAAGGCACTGCATGACAGAGTTAAATCAGGGTTACTCACATGTGAGCCAAGTGCTCTGCTTGCTAAACACAAGTTAGGTATTCTAGTGGTTTCACATTACAATGTGTCCACTAGAGGGCAATATTTCAGAGTAAAAATATAAAGTAGCTCTCACACATACAGCTCTTCTGTAAAGGATTATGAGATGTCAATCTATACAACTAGGTTCAGAGTCAAAATTGTTGACATCTCCAAAAATATTCTCCCATTAATAAATACGACCTCTGCTGCAATGAAACAAAATAAAACTGCAATGTTTTAAAAAATGCAAATAATCTTTGCAGGAAACTGAAAAAGGGTGTTTTCTACAATACAGAAAATGGAAAATAAAAAAAAACAACATTAAAAAACTTGAATCGAATGTCAAGAAGACAGAATGGGGGTGAGAACCCTAGACTCTTAAGTATTTACATTTGAATGCATCTAAAAAATGTTTTAAAAAAATACAGGTTCTGCGGCCCAAAGACAGTAAGGCTCCTTTGACATTAGTGTTTGCTTTGTGTGTAATAAAAAAAAAAAGTCATACTTGCAAGATCGCATCATGCGAGTGAAGTCATTTCACAGAGTTTTAATGTAAAGTACGTCAGCCTCAATTTCAGTAGATGAAAGGTGGTACAAGTCAGATCTGACTCACTGTAAAAACACAGTATATTTGATTCACTGACTTTTTTAAGAATACACAGGAATGACAAAAGGATACGAGTGCAGGACTAACTAATTAACACTGACAAAAATTACAGCACATTACAATTTAGTCAGACACAGTTAAACAGAACACAGTGTGAATGCCATAGGATACAATGGACTGCGTTTACAGATGAGCAGATCTAGTAAAATGGTCCAACTAACTTATGAGAAAGAGCTAATATGAAAAGAACCTTAAACCATAACCTGACTAACTGCACCACTATAGCCCTAAAACACCTGTGTGTTATGCGTCTTGCCTGGGTAAAGTGACACTCTCCTACACACTTTAACAGTAGACAATACTTGGTGTTTAACTATCACAACTTTAACAATCAAAATGATTTGTATAGTTAATTAACTTCCTCACACAAATGCCAGTCACTGGGAACTCCCTTGAAAAGACTGTCTTTGTTCGAAAGCTTGGCGGCTTAGAAGCTGCTGCTGTGTTTGCAGGAACCGGACAACTTCTGGACTTCTTAACAGAGACTGGAGGAAAGACATAAAATGAATTATGAATGAAAAGATACTTTCAGGTATTGCAGCCACTTTCATTTACTCAAATCAAGGTTAGTACACAAAAAAAATGTAATATTTTTAAAGGAAATCTCCAGCCAGTAATATGATTTTACTGTCTTTATAAAGCAGGTGTTTGTAATATAGTTGCTTTATTAATTTTCAGAGTAAAGTATTTTAATTTTACCTATCACTGGTCACCTGTAATCCTATTACTGCAAGACACATATCACTAGGTCAGCTTCCACTTTGATAGCTTTGGAAGTGCTAAGATTGACAGAATCATCAGCCAATCAGCAAAACTTTGTTGCATCATATAGGCAAATTCAGTTTTGCCATGTTTCTTACTCTTCATTTTTTATAATGTCATGGATCAAAGGGCAAATCTTTACATACTAGTCCTTATATAATGATTCAGCAAAGAACATTGGAAAATTTTAAAAACAAGCAAACGTAACAGCCCCTTACTTTAAAGCAACTGGCAATGATTTTCTAATGCTCTGACCAACTAGTGTATACTGGTCCCTCAACAGGCAGGATTGCAATGCAAAGGATACGAAACATGCCCACTTGCTATTTTCTGAAGAACTTTCTAGAGAGGGGAGGTCTGTGACGTTTAGGAAAATAGTTAAAAAATAAAAAATGATCTTGCTTTTTTAATTCTTTTGCTACACCACTATAGTTTTACATGTAAAAGTACTACAGTGGATACATTTCTGTGGAAAACATAAAATAAAGGTGTTTTATGTTTCTTAACACCTTGTGTTCAAATATAAACAATTCACTTTCAATAATCGAAATCTTTCCAGAGGCAATACTTCAACTTTATGTGGATTTCTATGCGTTTAACTTTTTTTTTTTTTTTTAATATGTGGAAAATAGTTGTTAAATTTGTAGTATATTTATTTTTCCTAAATGACATGTTGTTCATCATGCAAATTTCTTGCTTGTACAAAGTGAAAAATCTTGGGTTTGCTCAGCGTCCCTGTGGACATCCCACAACTCCAAGACTCTTCGGTCTGACAGTAAATTAATCAATGTAATTTACTGGCAGGCATGTGCCCAAATGACTTCATGGGGGAGAGAGTTTAAAGTGTCTGCAGCTGACCACAGTGAGATTAGCAGATTTCTGCAGATCTACAGCAGCTGTTAAATACATACTCAAAACACTGGTTGTTTAAAGGGGAACTAAAGTCATAGTCTGGTTTTGCCATGTTAAAGGACCAGTATAACCCAAAAAAACTCCCATCTGGGTTGGCATGACTGTTAAAGCACTTGTAAAAATATCTTTGAAGTTAAAATCATTCATTGTATTGGTTACTGCCTGTTTTTATCTGTATTGATAGCAGCCATGTTGTTAAACAAACCTCACCTAATTCCCGATTTTTTTCTATGGTGCTTGTGATAATACATATTCAGAAAGCCCACTTTAAAAAGTTAAATATCATGCTTTCTTCAGAAGCACAAACTGAATATATAGTAACTGAAAATGAATTTGAGGCAGTTTCATTTTTTGATGCTACTGTTCTTTTAATAAGCTTATCTTCATACAGCCAGAGTCCTCAGTTTCACACTGAAAGGGAAAACTCTGGCAATGCAGAAAGCAAAAGGCCCAGCTGTTATGCTCAGTGCAGCTCACATCTCTGCAGTCAGGGGCTGCCACACACAGCATAAAAAAGCAGGAGAGGGGGTCTAAGTAACTGCAGTAGTGGCATTTAGCAGGTCATCAAGCTGTACTTTAACTGACTGCTATTGTGACAACTACAGTATTAATGCTGAGGAGGATGCTGCTTTATGCTTAAACACAACCCACAATAGCTTGTCGTTTGATAACCCCACAACAATTTGTTGTTTGATGATGATGACTGATTCTCTTTGTATAATGCTTACCAGTCTCTTCTGGTTTAATACTTGTTCCAGTAAAGTGGGTCGAGCAGGTCGATCACCTACAGAACTAGTCCTTTGTTTGGGGAGCAAGATAGGACACTCTGTGTTTTCCTGCATGGGAATGAATGTACATCAAATTAAAGGAGAACTATAGTGCCGATATAACTGCCCACATACATATAAAACTCCTTTATACTAAGCCAATTGCTACCACAAATAGTTAAAAAAAGGTTTAGG
>JAKJJM010014861.1:0-10496 GCA_021901965.1 Pipa carvalhoi | reverse complement strand
CCCGATAGTAAGACATATCGGGGGTGTTAAGGGGTCGGCTAATGTAAGGCATACCCCGTATGTAAGACGTAGCGTACGGGGTATGCCTTACAAGCAGTGACGTAATGTGGAGGGGGCGGGCGCAGGCGTGCAGTTCAGAGGCAGGCAGGCGGGGCGGCTGCGGGGACGGAGGTGGGCGCCTCTGATTGGCCCAGTAGCTCCAATGTAAGACATCCCCGAAAGTAAGACATAGTCGGACTTTCGGAGGTGAAAAGAAAGTAAGACGCTGTCTTACTTTCAGGGAAACACGGTATTTAGCAAAGATTGTTATTTTCTGTGATGTGGTGAATTGTTTCATAGTTCGCAACATTACACCAGCTGAAAATGCAACAACAACGTGTCAAAGTTCTAATTTACCAAGGCTTACTTGCGTGAATATGCAAATTTGACTTTGCAAAATAAAGTGCTGAAGTTCCTATTACTGTTCTGCTGACATTTCAGTCAAGAGGTGTAGAAATGTGGTGACCAGCTGCCAAAATGAACTAGGAATTGTCTTCCCTTGAAATTAAAGGAGAACTAAAGTTATAAATAAAAATGAGGCACCTAAAACAATACCTGTGTCTAAGATGAAACATGGCAATGACAGCTTGAACTGTGCTGTCATTGCCATGTACGGAGGCAGACTAGACTGCGCTTTCACAGGAACAGGAGCCAGCACGAAGCTCTGCCCCTTATCGAATCGGCAGTGCAAAAGAGAGTATACGTAATCACACTCATTGCGTCCCCAATTAGAACGCACCTCTCACCATCAATAACGAAGAAGCGCAATGAGCATGATTACGTATACACTCTTTTGCACCACCGATTTAATAAGAGGGTGGAGCTTTGCGCTGACTTTAATGTAAAAACAATTGTAGTTTATGTAGCTATTCTTTGTCAACCAAAACGTGACAATGCTCTTTGTAATGATAATTCATGCCTATTACAATTATGTTGCCATTAATGTAGAAAAAGATGTTGGCATTGTCTCCTTTAAACAGATCCATGTGAAGATTACAACACTTCACTACAATCTGCCTTCTCATTATGTAATGATGACTTAAGGTGCAGGGCATCACAGCAGATTTGACGCTGGCCCCACCCAAGGCGCTGAGTCTAAGGGATCCCCGGTCTTCACCCTTAACCCCCCCTGCAAGGGGGTATGGCCTTTGCCACAAGGGGAACCCCAGGTCGCGGCCCCTGGGGGAGTCACCCACTGGCGGTGCTAAAGTGCTGGCAGAGGAGTAAGGGAACTTCCAGAGAGCAGGATACCAACAAGTGACCAGGGATCACAGGGAGTAGAAGGATTTGAGAAGCAGGACTCAGGGACTCAGGATAACAGGACCTATAAACAGGCAATGGGATAGCCAGCCTGCAGAGTATATATACCCTAATCCAGAAGGGGATTGGCAGGCAAACAGCTTTCTCATTGAAGTAATAGAAAGTACTATTTGGATCACCTGTGCAAGGTGGGAAAATGGAATTGAGTCAGGTTGAAATCAGGTACTAGAAAACCAGAAAAGCAAGAAATGTCAACTGGCTCCATAGCGAGATGGAAAGATCACCACCTGCAGGCAGGATGTCCAGGGCTCAAATCCCGGGACCAGAGCGAGCTCTGTGTTACACATGACAAGCTTTGCTGCAATAAGCCACAACTACTGATTACTGTATTATACTCAGTACTATGTGACAATATATAAATAGCAAATATGCATAATGGTTTTCCCTATGAGAAGGGCAAATTGTGGGAGGTGAATACACTCTTTAATAAATAAGTCTATATGACAAGATATTATAAAACAAGGAATAGACCATCCACTTATCTTGGTGAGGTTTTTTTGGCTGAGCCAATTTACTTTAGGTTCTGCATACAAGCGATTTTACTGAAAGTGGGTATAAAAGCTAATAGGCAGAAAAGATACCTGCAACCTAGGGCGAAATTTATTAAGCCCGTAAAGACTCGATTTGAGTCTTTGCGGGCATAATCGCGTAAGAATTCTCGCGAGACCATCAGGCGGGATCTCGATTGCGCTTCTCCGCTATCGGGTCTTTCACCCTAAAGTTTTGTAGCCATAGAACTTATGGCTACCTTTCAGGTGAAAGATCCGATTGCGGAGAAGCGCAATAGAGATACCGCCTGATGGTCTCGCGAGAATTCTTGCGCAATTAAGCCCACAAAGACTCAAATCGAGTCTTTACGGGCTTAATAAATTTCGCCCCTAGTATGGCTCTATCAGATTCATACAACTGCTGCCTATTTCCTTGCTTTGGAAGGTCTCTGCATGAGTGATTATTCCCTGCCTATGTAATACAGTTTTTATTTGGTCTGTGCTTTAAGATATAATTCTTTGTGCCTGTTGGGGTCCCCATAGGTCTCTGAGCCTCAGTTCAGGCCACTGTAGTTAAACCTCTGGGTTTTCTTAAAAACATGTTCTCCTGCTATTTGTTTGCTGTAAGCAAAGTATAGGTCAATACCCGTGACACCTGTCTGAGATGTTGCAGATATATTGCAAATGTTAATGGTTGTTAGATCTAACTCTGTGAAACCTGCTAGTCCATAATATTGTCATCATGTAACCATGTAAATGCTGTCCTTTAGGGTATCCCAGTTAGCACACAAATGAATCATTATTGTACTGTTTCTTTGCCATATCAATATTTGTCAATGAATATTCAGTAAATGTAAATCCCCCTCATATCCCCATGTCCTGGTATAACAGGACAATCTATGTGAGTTGTCAAGCCTGATGTTTATATAACTGTACAGTGTTAAGGCAGTTAATAATGTCTTCAGTCAGGGTGATTAACAAAACACAATGTTACAGGGCTGGTTAAAGGCCATAGGTCTCCCAGTCCTTGGAAAACCCCCTGCTGACCAACCCACTTGCTCAACTTTTTCACTGATCTCCTGAGGCACTAGGCAGCCCACCACTACAAATGCAAGTGCATTATTAGCAAAAGGAAACCCAAAGAGAAGCAGATAGATGTGATGAGGCCCACTGCTGCACTGGCTGATATTTCTGAAGGAATTAGGCATGACATTCATAGCCAATTTGGGGACTTAAAGGGGAATTCTCGTTGTATAGTACCTGCAAATACAGAAGGATAGCTATAAGCATATATTTTTAATTAGAAAAACTGTTATACAAATTATTTGTGAGGAATAGTTATTCATAACTACCCCTCTCGCACTGTCACTGACAGCTAGTTATGAGAGGATGGAACAGCTCTGACAGTGACGCTGAGTTCTGACAGATTGCAATTTTAGCCGTCCACACATAACTAGCTGTGAATGGCAGCAGGGGAGACGCAGTTATGAACTTTTATTCCTTTCATATGAATATTATTACAGTTTTGCTAAAGTAACATATTAAAAAATGTTTGTTTAAACCTACCCTTCCATATTATTGCAGGTACTATACCACCGGAGTTTTCTAAACTCTTTATTAAAGCTGCAAACTCTGTTCCTTCAAACTTTTCCACAATTCTGACTATTACCTTTATTTTAGTACATTTTGATATAGAAGGATAATTTTGGTTTAAAGAAGAACTATAGTGCCAATATAACTGCCCACATACATATAAAACTCCTTTATACTAAGCCAATTGCTGACACAAATAGTTAAAAAAGGTTTAGGGAAGAGATAATACTTGCTGTTAACTTCATTGTTCTGTTCTAATGGAGCTGACTTTTTGTCTTCCCCCCACTCCTTCTCCCCTTTCCCTCTTGGAAGTTAGGTAACAGGAGAAGAAGAAGCTGCCCGACTGCTAATGGTTAAGCAGTGTGCTGACCTTTAGGCCTCACTGTTTCTGTTTGGAAAGCAGGAGATTACAGAGATAAGCTAACTTGTGCGCAGGCGTTCACATACCACAGTAGACGACAATGTCTTCCACATTAGACAAAAATGTCTGCCTAGTACGGGAGTTTTACAAGGCTGAGTAATAAATCATTCAGCATCAGATGAAAAATCTACTGGGATGAATCGCTTCTCACTAAGATATAGTACTGCATATGTAAAGATGTCATCTGACTATAGTTCTCCTTTAATATAGTATTGCATTAATATGGTTTAGAGGCCCCTTTTAGGCAAGGGGCAAGTAGGATTCATAGTAGGCAGTGGCCAATGGAGCCATAAGTCTATCCATGGCTCACATGTGAATCCATGTGAGCTGTCAGGTCTGCTGGTTGATAATTTAACAGTATTTGTTTTGTTTAATAACATTGTCAGTCAGGAAGAATGAGAAAATACAATGTTTCATACTTGCTTTCCACCTAAAGTGTCCTCTGGTTGCCACTAGAATGTTCAACACGAGTTTCCCTCTCTTTTTCCTACAGAGAGCATGAATAAAGACCAGGAAAATATCTATGGCCCCGGTTCTTATTTTTTTTTTTTTTTTTTTTGCTCAAAGGTTATAAGAAATGTTAATTTCACCCTGTACATGAACCTGAAAGCTTTGTATGCAACCGCACAGGGTGCAGATGGCACAGAAATGAACACCATAGCTCACTCTCTTTGTATGTGCAGGACCACACTAGTAAATTTAAAGTCAGCAATGTACAGAGTTAATGAAGTAATGGTTCAGACTCATTCCATTCGGGGTAAAGGATTGTTGTGCTTAGGCAGTTCATTGTTGGTTTGAACATATACCATGCCATAAAATTCTGGCACTAGCACATAATTGTACGTGTAATAATGTGCAGCACTTTATTGTAGCAATATGCAAGTTATACTGCAAATTTTAGCTCTAAAGGAGGTGATTAAGTGGTAGCACTGCATAGCTACTGGTAAATCACATACAAATATGTTACATGGAGATAGCGTGGCTAGTGCTTGCAGATGTGCACTTTGGTGGTTACATTACCTATGTTTCTGCATTGCTTACTTCACATTCATTTGGTACTGATAAATCACCAAGTCATGTGATGCTGCCATGTGACCCAAAGCCAATGCAAACTGGGTTTGACAACCCCACAGAAATTCTGCCCTGGAACTGGGAATCATATAATGCCAGGGCTGCTCAGCCAATATAGATTTGCTAGTAACCAGTTTATTTAGGCAGTGTGGTAATCAAACAACATTTTGGGCGGTATTTAATAAAGTCGGAAAGACCGGTACCGGTCTTTCTGACTTTACTGCGGTCCTGATTTCCATATTATGGAAATCGAGAAACACCGACTTCCATAATATGGAAATCGGGACTGCACTTATTAAGGCCAAAAAGACTCCGATGGAGTCTTTTCGGGCTTAATAAATACCGCCCTAAGTGTCAGTTTCACTTTAGCATTATCAGGGGAAAATCTCTATATTTTTTTAACAACTACATTTTTTAAATAAATATATTAACTGTTAAGCAAACTTTAGTTTCTTTTCTATTAGTTTCTTCTGTATAGGCCTACTGTGTTTGCCCCTGTTCCTGATGTGATAAACCATGTGAGGCAACATGGAGTAGGAACGGAGTGCTGTTGAATGTCTGCTTTGATTACCAAAGTACAGCCATACTGTGGAAACTTGCAGTACTGAATTCACTGGAATGCTACAGTGTTATAGTAAATATGGCACTGAAAGTTTATCCACTCCAGTGATCACCAAGGAAATTCTCCCTGCCCTAGGGCCTGCCTTTGCTCTTGAGTCCTGCTTTTCACAATGAAAAGAGACAACAGCATTGCTAGTACAGGGGCTTAGCATCGCCCTGAAATGCAGTGTCCATAGCCAATCATCTCCATGCACATTTGTGAGCTAAACTGATCCTATCAGCGCAGCTCACACACAGTTTTGAAGTTGCATCAGAAAAAATGATGAGGAGCAGTTCTATGCCCTTTCTTTCTACAGCACCAGAGTCCTTTTGAAACAAAGGACTTCAGCTGCTGAATGGTAAACCCCTGGCCAGTAAGAACGGGATTATTTAGATAAGCATAAGCTAGCATTTAACATGCCAGAAGAAAATAATGAAGGTGCGCAACCAGATCAATTTTCAAATGTGAAAAACCCATTTATTCCATGGGATGTGCAAAATATAAAATTTTGGGGTGGCATATTATATTTTGCTCACTTTAAGGGAAATGTGTCAAGTGGCCTTATCACAATGGTAAAATTAGCACTAAAAAATAACAGCTAATCGTCATTAAAAGTGTGCCTAACTTACATTTTTTTTTACAAGAATCAACATTGTGAGTAAAATTTTTCACTTTTGCTACCATGATTTAAAGACATACTACATCATATTAGATCTCTCTTTCTAAGGGGCAGCGCATATCCTCCGTGGAACTATTTTGACGTAGATGTGGTTCTATGTACCAATAAGAGTATAAACAAATTTGCATGATCACACTTAAAGGCATTTATTATTGTTCTGAAGTAGTGACACCCTCTGTCAAGCAATTACCATCTTGGTTGACCACAATTATATAAAGTAAATTGGCTTACACAAAAAACCCTCACTAAGCTAGATAGATGAGGTACTTCTGGTTCAATCATATAGGGGGTTAAAGGAGAACTATAGTTAGATTACATCTTTACATATGCAGTACTATACCATAGTGGGAAGCCTTTCTCCTGAGTAGACGTTTCATGTGAAGTTGGATAATTAATTACAGAGCACTGATAAACTCCCGTACTAGGAAATGTGTATGAGTGTGACGTGAAACTGCCAGTTTTCCATGAAAAGGTTACCCTCCTCCAGACATTTTTGTCTACTGTGGAATGTAATGGCTGCGCACAAGTTAGCTTATCTTTGTAATCTCCTGCTTTCCAAACAGAAACAGTGAGGTCAAAAGATCAGCACACTAATTAACCAATAGCAGTCAGGCAGCTTCTTCTTCTCCTGTTACCTAACTTGCAAGAGGGAAAGAGGAGGGAGAGTGGGGGAGGAAAAAATGTCAGCTCTCTTTAGAACTGTACAATGAAGCTAATGGCAAGTATTATCTCTTCCCTAAACCTTTTTTTAACTATTTGTGTCAGCAACTGGCTTAGCATAAAGGAGTTTTATATGTATGTGAGCAGTTATATTGGCACTATAGTTCTTCTTTAATTATTAAACAGTGAATTCGCCAGTGTAGTGACTTACTTTGCGTCTGTTTGCATCACTACAATCAGGAAGACACAAATTCACTTCTCCTTATTCATGAAGCAGCTTATAGACTTGTAGATCCAAGGGAACAGTGTTGGATGCTGTCAGATGCCTAGTGCATAGTAAGTCAGACAATAAGATGATGCAAAGTCTTGTGAAGAGAGGCAAATTCCCCCAGTGAAGGGCAGTGACTGTATAACTTTATTAAGTGAATAATACATCTATTTCCATGTCACCTTGACCCTAGTTCATGCTGTTGCAGTCGACATTGTCACTTTTGAATGAACCTTAAGACACGCCAGGGCTCTGCCATCAACCCCCCATTTTCCACTCTAAAGTGGCAATGTCAAATTCGGAGCAATACACCTACTCAAATTCGCTCGACAGACTCCTTAGTTTACTCAATAGTCAAAGAACCTGTGCATGTGCACACAAAATGATGTGAAGTGCTCCGTAAGATCTTGACTATCATAGTCACCCGAATAAGACGCGTATTCACCATATCGCTGAGTTTGCTGAATAAGTGAACATGGGAAAGTGGCAATCAATGCAAATCCAGACATATACCTGACTTTTTGGCCTTTAGTCAATAAGACCCTTTGTCTTTCAACCGATTAGCATACTACCTTCCAGCATATGCCTGTTACAAACATGTTATCAACCATTTTCAATAAATTAAAAAGCAATCAATAAACAAAACATATCTTGCTCTTTAGGTTATATTGTCACTTGCTTGCATGGTTTATTGTCACTTTTGAATAAACAGTTTCTTATGCAGCACTAGAGTTCTGTCATCAACCCCTCAATTCGCCACTTTGATGTGGTAAAGTCAAAAGGGTGAATTTGGAGCAGTACACCTTGCGGACTTCGTTCCTTCAACAGACTCTGTCGTTTGCTGAATAGCCGAATTACTTCTGCATGCGTATGAGAATTGGTAGGAAACTCAAATTGGTACCAAATTCATCACATTGTTTGTTAAATAAGCAAAGTTGGAGAAGACGCGAATTTGGGCCTTTACGCGACTGTCCATCCTTTAATAAATAACCTCTATGATGTCAAATAGACTTGGAGGCATATTTATCAAAGAGTGAAATTGCCTCACGAAGTAAATTTGTGGTGCTGCTGGACAATTCAGAGCATCAGTTGTGCACATTCACTAAACAGTGTCTGTAGTACATTATGATTCATTCTGTAATTTGGTTCCAAGGCAAAGCCTAGTGTCTAGTTATGTACAGTACTCTTTAGAAAGAGTATTTGAGGTGAGAGATGGCAGGCAGGTAGGGGAGAGATGGCGGGAGGACAGGCAGGGGAGGGATGCCAGGAGGGCAGGCAGGCAGGGGAGGGATGTCAGGAGGGCAGGGGAGTGATGGAGGGAGGGATGATAGGGGAGCAATGGCAAGAGGGGAGAGATGGCAGGAGGGCAGTCAGGCAGGGGAGGGAGGGATGGCAGGGGGCAGCAAGGGCAGGCAGGGGAGGGGTGGTATATTTTAGCACACCATTTAGTTCAGAATTGTTTTTCCTTATTTTCCTCCTTAAAATCCTAGGTGTGTCTTATGGTCAGGTACATCTTATAGTGCGAAAAATAAGGTATGCAGCTAGGTTAACCTTCAACTCTATACTCATTTCTGTTTTTAAAATATGTATGGCATGGAGTATGATTGCAGTTGCTACTGTTTTGATCTTAGATCACATTTTTGAGATGAAAACATATTTCTTAGAATCTTGCATTGTTTCTTATTTCTTCTATTTGTCATCAAATATTGGTACTGCGGCATGTATTTTACTTAAACAGTAACACAACCTGTTTTTACAGAGCTTGTTGTGCCATGTGACATACTCAGCCCCATCTTCTGGCAATATTCACTAGCAACATCATATCATATGTACTGGAGCTAAAACGTTTTAAAGGAAGATATGCTTATAAATAACATAATAGTGTTTTCAGCCATGATATATGCTTAATAACATCTTAGTTTCATTAATTTGAGTCCAACAGTTAAACATTCATTGAGGGTGTTATTTATAAAGTGCGAATTCGCCTAAGTGAATTTGCATCACTTCGGGTGGACACGCTACGATTCTCTACTCATTAACTATACAGCAAATTCCCTTAGAAAATCTGTGACCGCGACAATATTCCCGTAGTAAAGCCGCAACCGTGTCAGTAGCTGTCTATTGTGTAGTGTGTGATCATCGTTAGCTGGCAAATTCGCCACATCACAGAATATGGGGTAGTGGCGAATTGACTTTTACACAACCATTCACACTTCAGCCAATAACCCCCTTAGCCTTTAGTATTGTGCACTTACTATTTAACAGCATGCTGGAGTTATAATCTGTTGAATGATTGAATGCAGACATGAGTTAGCAGTGTAGAATAAAAGCCATGTTGTCTATAAATAAAGAACCTAGAGCAACTGTTTCCAAAGCAGAGCTGTTTTAAGTAGCTCTTTATTTATGCACAGGCATCTGGCTTGCTCTACCCTGTTAACAGTTGTTTCTAGTACTCTGCAGTAAGACAGCCTCTGGTTTCTTATAGCCAACAGAAATTGTGACCCTGAATTTGTACTAATAAAATGTCTGTAGTAAGCTAGTTAAATCACACAATTGTGGCAGCAGATTTGGTAGAATATTGATAATCATTGATCGCATTTGTTACTATTGCTAATTAATAATTAAAAGGGAGCTAAAGTCACATGCTGACAGGCTGTTAAATGCCAGCCAGCCTGTGACTAGCTAACCCCCAACCCCCCCCAAACTAGGTAAGCAAATCAACCTGCTTTAGGCTGCCAAAGTCCACTGTTTCACACATAAACAGAAAAAAATAGAATATTATTTTATTATGCCATTCATTATATTTGAGGATAAGAGAAATCACAGTCAACACTTGGTGGTATTTCAGCTGACAATATTCACAAAACAGTCGCTCACCTAGGGGGTCATTCCGGTAGCTCCGAATTTTCTGTCCCGAATTCACTGATAGCGAACTCCCATTATAAAGTCGCGACTGCAACAATTCTTCCATTATAAAATCGCGACCGCGACAATTTTTTAGTCGTGGTCGCAACTTTATAATGGGACTTCGCTATCAGTGAATTCGGGACGGAAAATTCGGAGCTACCGGAATGACCCCCCTAGTCTTCTCAATTAAATACTGCAGTAGAATCCCATACCCCCAAATTCTTCTGTGGGGGAGATTTATATATTTTAAGTTCTCAGGTATGCAAAAACTATGACAGTATTAAACAGATTAGATAGACAGATGGAAATGTTAAGGACTTTGAAATACTGAGTCCAGAGGACACATTAAAGTGGACCTATCACCTCCTGATTTTAACATTTTTACATAGTCAGTGATTATATAACATAAATGAAACAGTTTGGGGGGAAAAATTCATTAGGATAGTTAA
>JAKJJM010014845.1:0-17091 GCA_021901965.1 Pipa carvalhoi | reverse complement strand
CCAGCTTCAGATGGAAAAACTACTGGGGAGAAATGCTTTTTACTATGGTATAGTACTGCATATGTAAAGATGTAATCTGACTATAGTTCCCCTTTAAAGTTAATGGGATATTGTGAGGATGACATCACTGCTCTTCACTGGTGGAACTGGCATCACTCCACATCCTACTACTGTTCCACTGATTAAGGAAGAAATTGCATCCAATGCTGTTTTTGTCTCTTCACTAAGGGAATCTGCAGTTTAGGAATAAGGAGTAGCAGATTTGTTACGAGCAGATTGCAGCAACCCAAAATGATGCAAATTCATTTTGACTGACGAATTTGCACTTTCATGAATAGGTCTAAGTCTTTTTTCAACCTCACATGCTATGTTACCATGTTATAGCTCATTTAGATTGCCTGAGACTGGTTAGCTGGCTAATATTATGTCCTTTCAATGAAGATTAATTCAATTTATGTCCTAGATTTTCCTTATTTTAAGGCGTGAAAAGAGAAGCAGGCATGGGGGAGTGCGGGTGCCCATCAAGCACCGAGAGGGTAGGGTTGCACTGTACAATAAGGTGTTGAGAACTCCTTATAAAATACTTCTTTACATTTACTTCTGTGGCTCCTAATGACTTGTTTGGACACTATTCCATCTTATACTCACAGCAGAACAAGTAAGTTGGTAGAAAGGGCTATGTATATTGATTTATACGGTTATGATTATTCAACCCATATGCTGAACCAAAATTAGATTTATTCGCCTGTGAGCTGAATCATTATATTACTTTTGGTACTGTTCTGGTGCTAAGGGTCAGCTGTAGATCCCACACATGCCAGTGGAGTTATTGGGCCAGCCTGATTAGTTTTATTCTGAGAGATCAATTCCAACTGACTGATCTCTAAAACTGGTTGTTGAGAACCCCTGCACATGTTACCATGATCAGAACATATGAAATTGAACAACTTGAGGGGTTATTCTCTAAAGTGAGGATTCAAGTGTCGAATTTGCAAATAGTGAATTCTCATGGTAAATCTGCGACGGCGACAATTCTCCCATTTTAAAGTCGCAATCGCGACAATTTTTAAAGTTCCAGCTTTGACAACATTTCCTTTGTAAAGTTGCGACTGCGAAAATATTCTCATTATAAAGTTGCAATTGCGACAGTAGCAGTCTATTGCGAACTCGCACCTTTCAACTACAGTTCAGACTTTAGAGAATAACCCCCTTGGTTGTAATATGTTTTATTACCTTTAGGGAAGATATCCAATAGCGACTTTAAATCTAACTATACAATATCTTTCATTCATATAGCACTGATATATTACACAGCGCTTTATCATTCACTTCAGTCCCTGCCCCATGGAGCTTACAATCTAGTTTCCCTGTTTAGTCACACACACATATGTATGTTTTTGGGAGGAAACCCACGCAGGTGCAGGGAGAACATACAAACTCCATGCAGATGAAGTCCAGGGTAGAATTGAACCCAGAACTGCAAGGCAGCAATATCCAGAATGTGAAAGTGCTTAAACAGCCTACATGTAAAGGTTTGCTGGGGAACCTGAAACAGATTAGTGGTAGACATTATCTGGAGACACAAGAGAGGAAATGTGCAGATTTATAAATTTTAGGCACAGCATCTTGTGACTTGTGGGATGAATTACATATAAATATGGACCTGTGTAATGCAGACAGAATTAATTTAACCCTGATGATGTAGTACTTAGCACATGGATTCCTGGGTAAAGGCATCCCTGTTGACTTTAAGGCCTTTTGGTGTATGTTTCTTTTACGGGCTGTAAAACAGCCCTGCTTTGACTTGGATAGTACCATCACAATACCATAGTGGTAAAGAATCTGCAGGCATATTTCTAACAGTTACCTCCGCCATATTATTTAAATCGATGCAGGGTGTTGGAAGCATTTGGTTACACAAAAACACATGCAGTAAAATTAGTGTGCGACTGGCCTAATATCTGATTTATTTTGTGTTAATAATGGAAGTGCTTAGTACGTGTAATATACCTTTAAGCTGCATGTCAACTCTGCCTGGATTTGAACCCAAAACTTTTGCATGATTGTCTTACCTCTGTACTATCTGGCAGTAAGTATAGCACAGCTGCAAATAGTTTCTTGGACGCAATGCATTTAGTAATTACCAGCCCTATTTATACCCTGAATTTGCAGATATGAATTGCCCTTGATTGGTCTTGTCTGGCTTGTCAGGAAAGCTGTGTTTGGGTGTTCTTTGTTCTGCTTTACCTTTATCCTGTGTTCTTGTGCCTATCCCTTTGTCCATGTACCTTTGCCTGTATCCTGATTATAGCTCTGACCTCCTGGTTCCTGACATCTGGCCTGTTTTCAACTACACTCCAGCCTGTTAATTCTGGTTCCATCTGCTCCAGTCTGTTTCTGACCCAGTCTGTACTAAACTAAATTTTCCTTCTCATTTCCATGATGTTACATTTGTCACCCTTGTGGTACCATTGGTAGTGTTATGCCTGGCGGCACACAAGTAGCGGAGGGCTCTTCTTGAATCAAAAGGTGAATGTTATAGGCAAAAAAGCATGCTGAGACTGGATTTTTCCATTGGTTCCTTTGGGTTTTTGGTAGCCTTACATGATAATAAGTGACAAATAATGTCATGGCTTACTATATATATATATATTTGGTAACATGCCATCAAGTAAAGCAAATCTTGAGCAGGGTTAAAGTGACATAAACCGGATAGTTTTTTATCTTAAGGAACTGAAAGTGCAGGTTTTCATTTTAGACTTTGACCGGAAGGCATACATCACCCTAGCAAGCATGAACCCTTGTTCTAAACACTCCTTACTGTGGAACAAGGGCAAAAGGACATTTTATTTACTTACACTGCTTCTTTTGCCCTTTCTTATACTTAACCATTGTTCATTACCACAGTAGCTTATCATAAAGAAAAGCTGCAACACATAAATGTCTCTAAAATCACACCTCCAACTATAGGAGCAACAGGAAAACTTTATACCTTTGAAATATGTAACAGATAAGAATGACTTACACGTACTTTCACTAAAGTACCTCAGAATTGTTCCACACAGGTGTTTTGGGAGTAATAATGAAAGGTCAGTGTATGTGTTATGTACAAACTTAGATGTATCTATAAAGTTAAATAAATAAATAATGTCTATGGAGTCGTTTGCATTACTAGTACTTCGAGGTTTGAACCTTTGGTTTTGATCTACCACGCTTTTCCCTGAATACATCCTCATGTCGCTCATTTAGAAGGGTGTCCTTAACTGACTCAGCCCTAAGGGTTGTCTAAAAAATTCCCATAGAAAAAGACATCTTTGGAGGTAGAGCATTTCTTGCCCCTCAAAGAAGAGAAAGTCCATCTGTAGGAACATGGTAGAAGCTAGAAGTAAGCTCACCTCAGAGATGAGAGACAGGCCCTAGCAAGCACGGGAAGCACACACCCCAACCTGGAGAACAGTATGCTCATAGTCTGGGCATAGCTGGAAGGCAGTGTATTGAAGTTTATGGTCAGCCAAAGTTGTGGGCCCATTTAGGGCCAAGTGGAAGTGTTCTGGGTAATGCCCCCTGAAAAATGAAGAAAAAGAGGGGCCCTGTGGCAGTGTATATATTCTGGTTGTACCCATACCTCTACTTGGTCTTGTATAACATTGTATTTTCTGCCGTCAGCTTACATAGAAGTGAGCAATGTCATAATGAATATCTAACTGTAAAAATGCTGAACTGATTGATATATATATGCACCTACATCACTCAAATGGAAAAGTCATACATACTACTCATACATACTTAACTTCTATCAACAACTTTATTTAAAGTCAGTGATGACTTTGCATCCCACAAGCTCCCTGACTGCAAGTACATATTATTGTTATGGCCAAAGAAGGTCAAGAGCCTTCCCAGTGTTCCAGCTATCATCCTATTTCTCTATTTAACTCAGACCTGAAATGGTGTATTAAATTAATCCCTCAAAGATTACAAAACCTAATCTCCATACTCATATACCTCAAGAAAATAGGCTTCATAAAAGATAGATAAGGCAAACATAATACCATGAAAATTGTGCCCCCTAATAAAATACTACCAGTTCCACTCAGTCCCATTCGTATGACTTTCATCTGATTTTGAGTGGACTGGGCATACATGCCCATTGTTTGAAAAAAGAACACAGACTCTTTTTCCAGTGACTTATTTCTTATTATCACCGATCTTGAAGGGAACAAAGATCGTTGTCTTTCACATTTGATGCATTTTACAACTTAGCTAATTTTAAAATGCATTGCTCCGAGTCTGAGGCTCAACACCTCCCCCTCTCCCCCTCTCCCCCTCTCCCCCTCCAGATATAACAGCTTGAAAGGATACAATACCTTTAAATGGAAACCCAACTCAATTACCTAGGTGTATTGCTAACCAAAAATATATGACTCATCTTGAAATGAGAAATCTTGCCCAAGCTGTTCTGTCTTCTACAGACTCTGCTGATATACCTCCCACAAATGTTCTCTGCAAAACTAAAATCTATCATTGTTAATTGTGTGTGGCTCAAACTCTCTCTTGGTTCCTAAAACATGTATTGGCGCTATAGGGCTTTTGTGTTTCAGAACTCCTATATTGCTAGGAACTCACCTTTCCTCTTAGAGTGGGTCTAACAACATTCTCATAAACTGTAGAAATACACATATACAAACAGTTTTTGATGGTGCCATGATATCACTCACACTGCTACAATGCCTAGTTGTATCCATTTTAGTATTTTATTAAGACTACAAATAGCATGATCCAGGGGCAGAACTTTGGGGAGATGGACCCTGGTGCATGATCTTGTACTGGGCCCCCTCTCCTGGGCTGGTGCACAATTGGCACCGGGACCCCCTCCCCTGGCACACTACAGGGGTCTCAGCAGTGGCAGCCCTGAAGCATTGGGTCAGGTTGCCACTGCAATTGCTGCGACCCCTGTTGGTACGCCACTACCATGATCCCCTGTCAAATACTTACTCACTGGATAGGTACAGGGCAGTTGGTGGGCTGCAATGAAATGTTAGTAAGCATATATTACATTACCTTGTATGTTCCCATTAATGTACAGTGCCATTGAAGATGTTGGCACCATATAAGGGGTCTCAAACTTGGCTGGGAAATGTGCCACACAGAAAAAATTTTGAAGTTGATGGGCTGTGTTCCTTTTAAATTCAGTATGCTCTGCCACACCCACCAACTTTTTCTTGTGCCTGCCACCAGCCCACCCAACATCACATCCTCAATTGTGCACAGCACTCGTGCATGCGTATGCACAATTTGGCCACAGGGAGGTACGATCCCCCACAGCATGTCCTCTGCTGTCCTGAGGATATTTTTGGAGGTGCCCCAAGGACAACAGATGACAGTCTTTTAGGTTGCACATCCGTGCACTATACCCCTACATAGTAACATAGTTGATAGGGCTGAGAAAAGGCACAAGTCCATCCAGTTCAACCTTGCTATAATGTAAACATTGTATACAATTCTAATAATAATATTAATTTACTTCAATCCCTTACCCTGCAGAGCTTACAATCTAGTTTTCCTAAGCAATCACACACAGACAGACAGACACAGATTAGGATCCAATTAAACTAGTATGTTTTTAAATTGTAGAAAAAAAACTGAAGTATCCAGGGAGAACAGTTTTGTAACAAGTGTGGCTTAATGTGCAGAGTCTGAACAATGTCCATGAAACAGCCATTTCCACAAATTAGGATAGCTGTGCATTAGCTGAAAATGTTCTTTGACTAAAGCTTTAGGTATATATATAAAGTTGAAGTAAAACCAAACAGAACATGTTTTATCTATTTTAAGAAGTCAATCTAACACTAGACACCCAGTGTCATGTGACCCACAATTCTAATTCTTCTTCAGGTGTTGGTCAGTGCTTTTTGGTCCGTTGTAAGCTTCCTATTTACGAGGGAGTCACATTAGCAGAAGTGACAGCTGGCAGAGAGGATTATCCCCTCAGTTCTTTCACTGCAGCTCAGATGGCCCTTTTCTAAAAAGGTTTATGCACTGAATGCAGTGACCACATAGAGAGCTTTTACTATAAAGTTAATTTGGACTTTGCAAAGTATTGTTACCCAGATGTCTGTATTCACTGTGCAGGCTCTTCATCAATGACCATGGTCGAATGTTTCCAACTTTGGTACTTTTCAACATCAACGTCAATTAGAAAAAGACCATGTGCTTCTAGAAGCACACAGATGTTCATAGCCTAAAGGGGGTAATCATTAAACTGTTAATTGTCGCACAGATACGTGTATTTTTAGCAATTTGGAACTTCTCCAACTTTACGCATTTACCGAGATCATTATTTTCTGTGATGTGTGCACTCAGTTGAACAGCTTACGCCGGCTGCATGCTCCTCCTCATGTCTGTTTACTACAAATGCAGCAACACTTATATTGATTGTGCGTCAAAGTGCAAATTAGCGAAAGGTGTATTGGTGCGAATTTAGCAATTTGACCTTGGCAGATGAAACTGGTAAATTAAGAGGTTTCACCAGGGTTCCTGCTTCTTATCTGGAGACATTTCACTCATATGGTATCAGCCAACATGAACTAGAAATTGTTTAATATTAAAAAAGGAACTGACTACTATTTATTGACAGTACTGACAACAATACTTTGGAAGTACTTGTGACAATACTGGCAACCAAAATATGACAAAATGGTGATAATATTCTTAATTACATTAAAGGGGAACTATAGTGGTAAACCATAATTACCTGATAGATATAGCAGCAGTACATGAAGTGTGATCTCCAGCCCAGGATTGTCAGGTGAATACATCACCGCTCTGCTCACTTCCAGGTCTATGTAAGTGACGTCGGTCCCTCACATAGCCCCGCCCCCTCCCAAGTTTTGGTAAAACTAACCGATTTCGCATGCCCAGGATTGCACTTACGTACTTCGTATACTGCTGCTAGATCGATCAGGTAAGTATGGTTTACCACTATAATTCCCTTTTAATACATACATGTTTATGTAAAAATAATATCTAATCACAATACTCCCATTTAGGCCGAATTCGCTACAGTACACCACTGCTCCTACTTGCCTGACTATGCACAGATATTACTACGTGACTAAGCACCACATTTCGCCATGAATGTACAATTTAGTGAAATGGCAGAATTGTCTACACCATAGCATGGGCAACTTTTTGCAAAGTGTGGTGAATTGACCTTGGCAGCTGAACTCGTCTGTTGACATATATGCCCCTTCCAGTCCAAACCACTGATGCACTCAAGTGATTGAAGATTGTAATTCATGTAAAGGACCAGTAACAACAACAAAATGAAAAAAATCCCATTTGGATTGGCATGGCAGTTTCTGAAATACAGCACTTGTAAAACTTATTTTGAAGCAGAGATGGAATATACAGTAGTTAGAAACGCATTTAAGGCTTTTTAATTTTTTGTTTTACTGTTAAAAGAAAAACTAGTAAGAATATTATGGAAATCATTACATGGTCAAATTGAAAATAACAATCAGAAAAGCCTTGCGTTGGTCTATGTACTGTAACCTAGTTCTTATAGGTCACAGTATAGGCCACACAAAAAACTGACTTAACTAAGCAGCAAAATCTGTAAGCAGAAGGACCCAGAATAAGGTTGGCACATATATATACATTTTTTTCATCTGTATCATTTTCTATATTTTATCCATTACTTCCCACCTGCAACAGATAATAAGCCTTGATTTCAAGCAATAGAAACAGAATTGTGATCATTACTCAGGATTATAGCATAGGAGAGACGTCCAGGCTGAGCAAAAGACACAGTAAAGCCATATAGAGTGAATCACTATATGTTTATGCATAGAACACTTGGTTGTTGGATTGAAAATACTGTAATCTGAATCCAAGGCAGAACTAAGACCCAAAAACAATCAATAATGCATAACTGAATTCCTCGGTTCTAGGAACTGTACAATTGCTACAGTCCTAAGACAGATATTGTGATGAATGCATGTTTGATTAGGAGTTCTGTGAATTGTGGACTTTGACTCTAAGGCCGAAATTTATTAAAGTCGGAAAGACCGGTACCGGTCTTTCCGACTTTCTCGCGGGAGGTTATCCTCCCGTGAGAATTCCAATTTCCAGATTATGGAAATTGGTGTTTTTCGATTTCCATAATCTGAAAATCAGGACTGGGCAAATTAAGCCCGAAAAGACTCCAATCGAGTCTTTTCGGGCTTAATAAATTTCGCCCTAAGGCTGGGGTAACACTAGCTGATTTTCGGCTGAGCTGGAAAAATATGGGGTTATTCTCTAAAGTCCAAATTGTCATGTAAAGATGTGAATTCGCCAGCTAAAGGCAGTTGCAATAGACTGCTACTGTCAAAGTCGCAACTTTATAATGAGAATATTGTCGCAGTTGCAACTTTACAAAGGAAATGCTGTCAAACCTGGAACTTTAAAAATTGTCATGGTCGCGACTTTATAATGGGAGAATTGTCGCAGTCGTGGATTTTCTGTGGGAATCCGCTATTTGTTAATTCGACAGCTGAATTCTCACATTAGAGAATAACCTCCATAGTCTTGTTGTTTCCTGTGGGATAATCCACACAGACTATTGTGTTTTGCACCATAGACAATAATGAGCCTAATTAAAAACGGCTCAGCTGAAAATCAGCTAGTGTGAACCTAGCCTTTGGCCAAAAATGCTACAGCAAGTTTTTAATAATTTCCACAAAGTGTTATAATTTAAAGAAGAACTATAGTGCCGATATAACTGCCCACATACATATAAAACTCCTTTAAACTAAGCCAACTGCTGAAACAAATAGTTAAAAAAAGTTTAGGGAAGAAATAATACGTGCCATTTGTTTCATTGTTTAGTTCTAAAGAGAGCTGACATTTTGTCCTCCACTGCTCCCCCTCCCCTTTCCATCTTGCAAGTTAGGCAACTCAGAAGAAAAAGCTGCCTGACTGCTATTGGTTAAGCAGTGTGCTGACCTTTTGGCCTCATTGTTTAGGTTTGGAAAGCTAGAGATTACACAGATAAACTAACTTATGCGCAGGCGTTATTGTATACATTAGGCAAAAATGTCTGAGGGAGGGTAATCTTTTCATGGAAAACTGGCTGGTACACGTCACACACACATTTCCTAGTACGGGAGTTTATCAGTGCTCTGTAATCATTCATCCTGTTTCACATGAAACAACTACTGGGAAGAAACATTCATGTCTGGCTCATCCACCTCTGGTCACATAATTCTCAGGAAGTATTAGTCCCTGTCAGGAAGAGTCTCCTAACAATCCAGCTGTGGCTGTGAAAGGAAGGGTCCAGACAGAGATTCCTAGCTGGAAATGTAAGGTAGAAGGGTCCTAGTGACTATAGGAACCCAGAAGAATTTAGTCAGTCCTTGTGCCAAGACAGAGCCTGTAACAGGGTGTGGAAGATGAACCAGTCAGGATTAGACTGGAGGCTGGAATAATGGGAAAATATGGACATTGTTACCTCAGGTAGATGCTCATTGGGTATTGTAGGCCCCTCTGAAAGCATACTGTAGTTGGTATTGGAAAAAAGAGCCTTTGTAAAGTTTGCGATAAGAAAAGCTAATGACTGGTGTGTGAGTCAGTTTGTTAAATTAAAGTTTCCTGCATTGCGTTTGAAAAAATCACTGGCACCCAAACTCTTATCTGGTTACCCATACTTTAACCTTTTTACCAAACCCCAGGATGCTGGCTGTCCAGTAAACCAGTAGTGTACTAGAAATAGTAGGCCGGAAGTGGTAGGGCCTCGTCATGATAGTGTTACAATTTTATGACCGTTGTGATTAACACTAATTGTGGAGTTGAGATATTGAAGCACTGAATTTTCTGTCAATTGATTATTTTATGTCACAAATTAGAAAGAAGAATTTTGGAGCACAGACAGATAACCAAAGTAAACCTGAAAAGGACTAAACATAACTGACTAGTTTGTAAAGAACAAGGAAGAACTGGACTAGGCAAATATGAACTAAATTGGACTAGGAACAGGTTAAACAAGGTTAATAACTTACAGACAAGAACAATACTGCTCAATACACAGAAACAAGAAGACTAAGTAAAAAAAGGCACAAGGCTAGACAAGGTTGATGTTCTTGGTAAGCTCAAGAGAACAAGAGCAAATACAACTAATGAGCTCCAGCAAGGGCAAAAAAACCATAATTTGCTCACAATTTGCTAGGGGACAAGACAGGAAGACTGTCAAAGCTGACATCCATGGGACCAATAGAAAGAGCCAAGCATTCACAAATGTGCACTCTGACACCATTTTACAGTGGTAAGGGAAGAAACAAAAGCATTAGGTTGAGAGTTCTAGACTAGGCAACAAGGGTACAGTTCCTCACTACAAGTTCTATGATATTTCATTGTTATAGTAGACTTTAAATTTACACCATTCCATCAACTGAGGACACCATCTCATTAAACAAAGGAAGCGGAATTACAATGCATAATAGAGAGTCACCTTTAGGAATCAAGTAGAAACAACATTACTCAAGAACATCTAATATACAGGAAAAAGACTTTAGTCTGCCCTCTACTGGAGATTCCTAAACATGTAGGGAAATAAGATACTAATTTCTATTATATCCCTATAGTATATAGCTTGAGGAAACAGTAAAACCATGATTTACTTACTTATTGGTGCAGTTCGGTCCTTGTTTTCTAGGTAAAGAAGTCATAAATATTGACATAAAGGTAAAACATTTTCGTTTAGGCCACTACACTGTAAGGAAAGTCACTTACCTGCGTCCGTTCCCGCGGTGCTCCTCCCGCGTATGGTGAAGGTCACGACCCGCCGGTACTTCAGTGTTGCGGCCACGTGACCGCGACGTGCCTACATCACGCGCATGCGCGACCACACTACGGGGGCACGCGCCTGATGCGCTTAGGCGCAGGAGTGCGCCCGTTACACAGCCTATGTAAGGCTGAAGCGGCACCTAGTCTGTGCCCGATTGTAGACATATATTCTTGTGTTTGGGCTCCCTGTTTAGTCTTGTACCTGCCTGCCGGTCTGTGTTCCTGTCAGTCGTAGTACCTACCTACCTGCCTGTCTCAGTACCTACCCTTCTGTTACAGTACCTGTCCGCTTGCCTGTCTGTCACAGTACTTACCTGCCTGCCTGTCATAGTATCTACCAGCCTGTCTCAGTGCCTGCCTGTCTTACTGCCTGTCTGCCAGTTCTCTATTAAAGTTACTCCTGTTCAGTCTGCTTCCCTTCCTAACCCACCAGCGGACAGCTAACCCAGGGGTCACGACCTGGGTACTCCCTGCAGCGAAGTCCATATCCCCTTGCGGGGGTTACTGGCAAACACCAGGGAGTGCCTTAGACTCCGCGCCCTGGGTATAGCCTGTGTCAAGTCCCTGTGGGTTACGCTGTACCTCTTCTCCACCCTCACCAATCCTGACACACACCAATTACTTATATGTACAAGATGAATCCCCATCTCTATACTTTAACATTAATTAATAGCCTTACTAATGCTCAAGTTGTCCTACTAATAGTCAAGACTGACATTCAGCAAAGTAAAATTTTAACTGTCCAATAAAATTACAGTCTGAGACATTTAGGGGGTCATTCCGGTAGCTCAGAATTTTCCGTCCCGAATTCACCTATAGCGAACTCCCATTATAAAGTCGCGACCGCAACAATTTTTTAGTCGCGGTCGCGATTTTATAATGGGAGAATTGTCGTAGTGGCAACTTTATAATGGGAGTTCGCTATAAGTGAATTCGGGATGGAAAATTCGGAGCTACCGGAATGACCCCCTTAGACTCATAGCGCCAAGATCAGTCTGATTGCTGCTACTTTTCTCAAGGAAGAAATCTTTATGAAACTTTTATTAAAGTAACAGAAATGAGCACGTCTTAGCTTAGAAAAAGTATAGGAGACATCACGACTTTATACAGTAGAGTTTCTCCACCCACCTGCATACAAAAAAACAAAGCAATTTCCATAATTTTAATATATTTCCAGCAGTCCTGGGACCTTCCCATGGGCCTGTTATTAACTGCCTCTCCTACCTCTATGGCACATGGACACCTGTTCATGAACCCTCAAGTATCCTAAATGGCAACACTGATTTTCTTACGTGAAATGAACCAGGTCACTTTATATCACAATGACCACAGAAGACTATAAAGTCATGGTACAAATGTCTCTTTTTAAAAATGGAACCAGGATATCATAAAGATATCTTGGAAACAACTCAGACAATTACTTCTCAGATCCAATGGATTAACTTAATAGCACTGATGTCCTCTACAGAGACTGATCGTTCAGTTCACTCCCTGCCCGCACAGAGCTTACAGTCTAGTTTCATTTTCCAGTCGCACACACAGATTAGGGCCAATTTTGTCAGGCTTTAGTTATCCAAATGTGTTGTTGGATTGTGGGAGGAAACTAGAGTTCCTGGGAAACCCATGCAAATGTGGGGAAAACCACTAAGCTACCAAACTGCTCCACTGACATTAGATTAGCTAGGGAGAAATTCTGTAGAGATCACCAGTTTTATTATTACAAAGAATGTAGCTATGACCTGACAAAGGGATGCCTGGGGCAGCAACTTCTGCGACCCCTGTAGTTTCGCCAGTAAGTGTAATCTGAGCCTAAACCTCAGGGTATTTGTTCAGTACCTCGGGATATGCAGTGATTATATTGCCCCGTGTCTAAGAGCTTAACATATGGAACCACTAGGTGTTGAACTTAATGAATGTACACTGTATGTACAGCATTCTCATATTACACATCTTGCAGATCGGTTGCTGGAGTTTCTTTGGCCCACAGTTTACAGCATATTTACTCCAGCAGGACAGAAATTTCTATCCTGCTGTTCTGCAAACAGACCCATTCTTTTCAATCTCTCTGCCTGGCAGTTGCCTGACAAACATGCCAGCAAATGGGGCACGGCTTTCAGTTTTGCCCAGGGCCCCATTCAGTTTAAAGCTGGCCCTGTGTGAAAGTCAACTGAAGGCTGTAGTTCAGCAACAGTAAGAGGTTTACAAAAATTGTCAAAACCGCAATGAGTGCAAACAATCTGGAGGTGCTAAAGCAGACACCTTTTTTGTAATCTTGAACTGTATAACTAGGGATATGCTCCTGCTTTCAAACTGGGTAATGAACAGCACTTATAGTATACCAATAAAGAATAGGTGCCAGGAACTTTAATGAATGAAGAGCAATAGAACTTTAGCATTCCTCTCCAAGTTTCCCAGATTCTGTGGGAGAGTCCCTTTTTTGGGTTCTGTCCTGGTATCCCAGGTCCCCTGCTGCAAGCTCCGAGTCCCTGTTCCCTAGTGTCAGTCCCCCAGGCCTCCCTCCACCCATACCTGTTGACTAGCCTTGTCATCAAAATAAAGTGGATAATGTGTTGTGACATTACTAATTATGTCACTGGCACACAACCAATCAGAAACCAGTAGGTAGTGCGCAGGGACATCAGCTCCACTGTGGAGACAGGGCTGTTCCACTGATCCCTCTGGAAAAGTTGTGAGATATACTTTAGTTACAAAAAACACACTCTTTCAGCAACGGTTTCCTTACATAGGCAGCAAGTACAATTTCATACATTAACAGCACAGGGAAGTGGGCTGCAACCAAAGTGTGTTACAGACAGAAACGTTGCCTCATCCAGAGTATCAGCTTCTCAGGATCCATTCTTAATTCTTGAGAAGAGATATTACCCAAGAATGGCAGCTCAAATTGGGGATGCGGGGAATAAAGATTTTCAAATTAAGCTTCACTCCTGTTGCCCCTGGATATAAAGCAGAACTGCTATGCACAAGAACACTGGACAGCAGGAACAGCAGAACTGTAAAGTTTAGAAACATTTAAGATTAGGAACAGTGCACCTGAAATGCACAGGAACACTAGATAGACCAAGAAAACCAAGCACAAAGCACAGCACCATGTTTAGGGAGATTTTATTGTGTGAATTTGCCACACTACAGTAAATCATAGAGTTTGATGAATCTGAGATAGTGTCGAACCGATGCAAATAAACTGTTCCCACTTTGATGAATATGTACCTCTGAGCAAACTAGAATCTATTCAGGCATGAAGCACTGTACTTCATACTTCTCTCTATTGTAAAGGTGATGTTGGCTTTTATGGAAGGAGTGAAAATTGACATGGGGGATTTAGAAGGGGGGAACCTCTATATAAGGCATTAAACTACCTGTAAATGTCCAGACCCTGTCTGTCTAGAAAGAAGTCCAGTAAATAGGCTGGCCTTTGTGCAAATGGTCATTTACTGCATTTGCAAGGAATTTGTTTACCTCTATGTTGTCATGTGTGTGTGCGACGGCACATTTCTGAGACAGAGTGACTCACTGTGACTCAGCACCAGTGAAATGTCAAGAGACAGAGAGGGAGGAAGAAAGTAAGGTAGGCAGAGAGATAGACAGTATGTTATAGGAAGTATCTAGATTCAAAGAAGCAAGAGAGATATGTAAGAATGCTGGTGCAACCATATTGTGAAAGCAGAGGTCACTGTGCAATGATATTGTGAAAGCAGAGGTCACTGGAGGATACAGCAGGCCCTTCTGATGTGAGCACAGTACTTCTTTTAGTGGTTCAAACAACAAGATGCTGCCCCTATAGCAGGGGTACCCAACTGCAGGTCCACGGGCCCCTCAGTACCGGGCTGAATGGTGGTGATGCGCGCACAGGTAGCGCACCACCATCATGTGGACAGCAACACGCGTTGCCCCGCCCACTATCAACCATTTGCTGGGAGGGGAACTGGTCCCCAATCCACCAAAAGTTGGGGACCACTGCCCTATAGGATGCCCCTATAGAGATTCCACTGTAGCACTGACTCCTTAAGGTAGCTCTGGATGTGGACTCTGGTGGGATGACAGCTTTTTCTCACTAAACAAAGATGATTCTTTCAAACTGTACTGGTGTCATAACCATGTCAAGTAATGATAAACGCCTGGATTGGGCACTGCCATATTCAGGATGGCACTGCAATAGCCGAGGGGTGCATCATGAGGCTGTTTTCTCCCAATAAGAGGGGGAGTGGAAGACCTGGTGGGCAAGGTAGAGGCAGCCAGAAATAACATCACCGGTCTCTTACACTGGTAAAGGGAAAACAGGAATTTGCAGTCCCTGGGACATGCTAGGGGACAATGTTTGGACACAGGAAGAGAAAGACCTGACATTTTGAACTAGGTAAAAAGATTAATGCTGACAACAGCAATTTATTGAAACCTGCACATGAAAAGGAAATAATATCCACTGCAAAGCCCTGTAAAGGATTATGGGGTCATAAAGAGCTGCTCTCAGAAACTAAAAACCACATTTCCCATAACTTTAGAGACAGGAAATTGCCTGAAGAATATATTTCTCCTGCCATACACAGGATTTTTAATCTATCTAATAGGGAAATAATGTGTTCATTATTTATTTCCCTACCTGTCAAATTGTGCGATCACAATTGTGTGTTGTGATTAGAATGTTTCTGTAGGTGACTGAACAGAAACGTTAGCCAGCAGTCCCAGCAGAGGCAAAGTAGCTGGTAAAATGGAATCTTTCTTAAAGAAGACTTCATTGAGATAACATATTTATATTAGTGTAAAAGGTAATTAATTTCCCAGCAGGGAGTTACACCGAATATAGTAGTGGTTCTCAACCTTTTTATTGCCGGGACATTTTAGTACAATTCCCTGTGATTTGGCGACCCCCATTCATTAATTGTTATTGGGCGACCCCATTCAAACTCTATATTTCTGACAGACTTACGAGACCCCTAGAAAATTGTCATTCGACCTCCAACGAGGTCGCGACCCACAGGTCGAGAACCGCTGGTGTATAGCATACCTGCGACTATGGCCCAAAACCAGCTTCCTCACCAGTTGTGGAAAGGCAGGGATCTGGGCTTTGTAATGTAATTTGCGTACATAGGGGGAAAATTGGAGGTGTTTTGGGGGTGGAACTGGGAGGGGATGAGGTGAAGCCACATGGATCATTCCGAGGCCAAGAGACTTGCCTGGCACAACCCAACAACTAAAAAATGTAGTAATTTCATTTGTATATAGCATGGTATTTCTATTTAATATGTTAACTGCTTTCAAATAATAATTCTTTAAAATAAGTATTATCTCTTTAGTCAGCTGTGTGGATAATGCCAGATGCAAACTGTGGGAAATATTTATGAAGGACAAATGACCATTGCCATTGGTGATTCATATTTTACCCTTTGGTTTCCAGTAACTATGGTGGGATCGACACACAAAATTAGCCTTTTTTCCTGGAGTTTTAAGTTTTAAAGCCATTGAAATGCATGGTCTTTGTGGTAGGTAACTGGGGTTTGTTTTGGATCCAAAAGATCAGCTACTTGAAGGACTTCCTGAGGTCGCCCAGCCTCTCGCTAATCATTGGATTTGCCTTCATAAACAGCACGCTTGATTGTAAGCGATGGCTGCCATCTTGGGTGTCAATAAATAAAGTTTGGGAGGGAATTTTTCTTCATCAGTAAATACTGAGATATCACCATGAATGTAGTAGGTATATCAGTATGGTACTAATATGGAAATTGCTTTTAGTCTTTAAATTATTTCTTATCTACTCACAGCTGCATTGTGTTTAGAAATAAAACACAACCATAAATGCCAAGACCCATTCGTGTCAAAAGTAGATAGCTGCAAGATAAGAGATTATTTTCAAATGTTATTGACATTTATTGGGCCATAAATCACATGCACACCTTTACTCCAGTATCATGCAGGCAAACTGCATCTAAATCACATGGCAGAATGGGGCCGAAAGGTGTGATATACTGTGGCAATTCGCTGTTTTTAAACCACAACTCCAGAATTGGCTGAGAAGGAAAGCTTGAGATTATAGTTTCTCCATTTGTGACTTTATTAAGCTTGATTAAGGTCAGTGTTGTGACTAAAACCTGGCATTCCTTTCTTCCAATACTTTTATTCTTACCAAATCTTGCCAGTGCCATAAATTCTTTAGACATAATTATAGATCAGATTTTTTACCGTCCTATTGAATGCAGCAACAGTTGAAAACATCCAAAACCTCACCAAATGCAGTGCAATCAAGACCCCCCCCCC
>JAKJJM010014813.1:0-18676 GCA_021901965.1 Pipa carvalhoi | reverse complement strand
CACCAGCTGCGCCTGTTTTTATATTTTTGCGAAAATCCGTGTTTAAGACCAGGCGCAATGGATGTATGACGGTTAGAATGATTTTAAGACCTATTATAAGAAGTGAAATTAACGCTTGCCTGAACCCTGGCGTTAGAGAAGCAGTTACGTATTTGTGTAAAAAATGTTAGCGATTCCTATTTTGCGTCATTTTTTTACACTAATGACTGGTTTGTGTAAAAATAATTAGCAATTTTTGTTTGTGTCTAAATCTTAGCAAAATGTTACTAATTACCGTCTGTGTATGGAAATTGAATAACATTTTGCTAATATTTGGACATAAATGTTAATTGCTAACATTTTGCTAATATTTGGACACAACGAATGTTGCTAACTTTTTTTACACAAATTAATAATTAGTGTAAAAAAGGAATGCAAATTGCTATGCTACCGTTTTTACGCTAAAATAAAAGTTATCATTAGGCACAGTTTTAATGATAAATAACTGCTATTTTTTAGCGCCTATTTTTCCCATTGCAATAAATAACGCCACTTGACACATTTCAAAATGATTTGCCTTACTAGACCTGGTGAAACCATTCAGTCCTATGCTAAACTGCAGCGCTAACATTCAAAAACACTCTCTAACTCATCAAAAGCTGTAATTTGTAAACTGTTACTAAACTAACACAACTACACAAACAGGTAACAAAGTATACTAAAACAAACACTAACTGCAACAATGTATACAAAACAACCACAACTAACAACAAACTACCCAAAGCTACATTCAAAACTATTAAAAATCATTAACTGACAACTAATAGGTTAAATTAAACCCTAAACCCTAGTTCCCTCTCAGTTAGGATCCTTAGCTATCAGTGCCACTTATTTAACCGGCAGTTGGCATTAGGCACCAGCGGCGGCTCAAGGCCTCAGATATGGATTACACTGGATCAAGGCTTCGGATCAAAGACAACATTGGCCCATCCAGGATGTCACATACATACCCAGGAAGTGAGCTGCATTGGCTATGCATATAGCTCATGATTCTGGGCTGAGGATTTTGAGATGAATGCTGATCTAGCAGCAGTACACATTGAGGTATATTTACTAACGTTTAAAAACTGTATCGCCATTTTTTGCCATTTTCACCTGTTTTTTAACCTTTTCTTTCTCCACATTTTCCATTTCCACTCATTTATGAAATGTTAAAAAAAAAAAGTATTGATATTGATAAAAATCGATATTGGTAAATATCAATGCAGTAATACCACTTCAATTAATATTAATTTCAATGGGTCATGCCCTTTGATATTGATATCAATACCAACTTTAGTAAATATGCCCCTTAGTGTACTGCTGATAGATTAATCAGGTAAGTATTATTACTTACTATAGTTCTCCTTTAATGACACAATTACGTAACTGATTTTCTTTTTTACCTTTTTGAGTTTTAACATTTCAGTCCTATGGCCCAGTAAGATAAGGCTCATTTAATGCAAACATCATTTTATTCTACGTAATGATAAATAATAGTGGATTCAAATCAAGGAAACTTGATTCTTCATTCACTGATAATCTCCAAGGGGTTTTCAGCATATATATACTGTATATATAAGTTAGGATAGAGTGGTCTTGTTATTCCACAGATGCAAGAAAAAATGTGTATTGCAGTACTTGGTGATACCTTTTTTATTGGACTAACAGTCAGTTTAGATATGCAAGCTTTCAAGAGGTTTGCCCTCCCTTTATCAAGTCTCAAGCAATTATATATATATATATATATATATATATTGGGATTGTTGTTATGCAAGTTATATTAAAATACTTTTTTTTTTGCATCAAGTCCTTGTGTGCATGGGCTTTATTCCACATTTATATTTATATATATAAATGTATTTATATATATATATAAATATATATATATACATGCATACATACATGTTTTTTTCTTGAGAATTTGATTTCTATAGAGAACTGTGTCTATAAATATTGCATTTTTTAACAAGTATTTCTATATATTTTTAACTATAGAAGTGGATGTAACCTTTTTCAGAGTTGACGGTATTGCACACATCTTTATCACAGTTTTGCCAGCTGTTAAAGATATTCTTGGTGCGGATCTGCTGTAAAAAGGATTTATTGTGTCGGGATCACTGGAGAAATATCAGTGCATTCACTCTAAGAATATCATAACACACATTTATCAAGTATAAATAAATATTTCATTTAAATAAATACATCTAAAATAGATGTAGAAATAATTCACAGACATTCCTTGTTTAACAATATTCTCAATCCAGCATATAATAAAAGTTATGGCGTTCATTTTATATCCTATTGACTCCACTGAGGGTGTGTCTGGAAAAGCAAATTAATTCCTAAAACAAACTTCCCTCTCAGACAGAAATATTATTTCGATGCTACTTGTAATTAACATAACGGAAGAATGATTTCTGGTACCTTGCTACATACAGTATCTTCGGCATGATGAATAAACAGATAAAAGTAAATGATAAATTAATTTCAATATTCCATAACAGTCAGGCTAAATGGCTGCCGAAAATCAATTACAAAATGTAGTGCTCTAACTATCAATCATTCCTATCTCCTATATGGGTTATCCTGTATGGTGCATTATCAGAAGCACATCTAGAAATGTGAAAAATGAATAGACATCTTCTGATGTTCTGAAATTAATTCCACCAGCACATATACAGACTGCTGTAAAGCATCTATTCCCTAATTTCCTTCATTTTTAGTTTTATAGCATCATGTCATACTACCAAAAAAAAAAGTGTATTGACTTGATTACTTACCTTTCTCTCTCCTTATAGAAAATGGATTGAATAAGTATCACTGAATGTTGCTTATACCAAATAAAAGAGAAAAGGCCAAATACAGTGCAAACACAACATCAGCAGAACATCACTAGATAGAAAGTCCCATTATTTGACCATTAAAAATGAACAGAAACTCTTCATTATAACAGTTAATTTTATCTTATATGTGTAGTTGCCTTAAGCGATAGGTCATGCTGTATGTGAACTTAAACCACATGCAAATACATGTACAAGTGATGGTAATTAGCACAAGATTAGATCCATTTATCTTACCTATCTTAGTCCCAGCCTTCATTTAATAAACAAGAAACCTAATAAATATAGGTTAATAAACATTTTATTTACATAGTTAAAATATGCTCAAGCAAACTATTGGAACAATTGCTAGAATTGTTTTGTTGAATCATTTGAGGTGTATATGGAAAATAATAATAACCACGCCTCTCCTCTTAGACATCCATTCCCCTTCCAGACACAAGGACATTAAACACCACTTGGAAAATATTAATTTAGAGATAAAAATGAAAAAATAAGAGTATCCCTCAGACAACATACTTTTTAATTATTATTATTGGTATTCAGTTTTAACTAAAAACAGGAAAAAACACCTCTACAGAAGAAGCAGGATTAACTTCAGCACCTGACAAAAGGAGCCATGGCCACAAGTATTTATACAGTAGGTACAAAGGAAATGAAGATATCATCAGACCATGTTCCAAAATATCAAAGGTAGACACAAGTTACCAATATATTTCTAATACGAAGGCTGGTAATGCATGCTTAATATGCTATATAACTGAGGAAGTGGGTTTTCTAGAAGAAGTGTTCACCTGTCAATGTATACATTATTTAGCTCAAAAACCTGATGCAGAAGCTTGCTCATAATAATAATAATTATGAGAATAACCTTTCAGGGTGCATGTCCCTTCTTCAGATGCAGGATATGTCTCCTAAAATGTTGTTGCATACATGAGATAATAAAGAAGAATGCACCTATGCATACATAGGTTTTCCTTCTTATAGATATTGCTTAGATTAGCTATCCTTCACTATCATTATCTAACCATAAAAAGATATCCTTTTAGAACCTTAGCAAAAGTCTTCTATCATGGTTTTTTACAAACACCACTGGAAAACTGCTTTTGACAAACTCCACAAAGGGGAAGATAAATGCCTTATTTTGCCATTAGTAACTCGATCTACATTCATAAATATCCCCACTTTATTTGAGGTAAATTATATTTGTGCAGTTGCTTGCTATGCATCTACTAGAATTTTATCATTCTCCCAATGTGTTTGATTTTCTAGCAAATACTATCTAAACTATGTAACTTGACAATTTTGTTTTTTATGGGTGATGCTGATCCAGGCTAATTGCCTCTGCGAACAGAATACATTTCCTTTCCTTCTTTGTGATATTCTGAAAAGGAAAAACATTTTGCTAATTCCAGCAGCTATTGAATTTTTTTATGGGGCTTGAAGATAGCATTTAAACTTATTTCTGACAAAATTACCAGTTTTAAGAACTTAGTACTAAACATATATAACTACACAAGTTGTAGCATATTGGGAACGGTTTCTTGATTTCTTCTTTTTGTGCAGTTTAGGAAACTTGCAAAAGATAGTGGGTCATAAAATCAACACCGCAAGAACCTGAAACCATAGAAATGGGTTCATGGATTGTTAGCCATGCTTTTCATAATGACTCAGTCTTCAACGTAAAAGAAAAACTGAAATTATAAGTGTTAAAAAAAAAAACGAAAGGATTAAGGAAACAAAATGTCCTTACAGCATATGTTACCAAAAGAGGTATCCTTCATATTATTGCTTACATGTGCATTCACTATGTTACATATTTTATGAGAGTTTTGCTGTTTTATTTACATGTTAAAGTATGGTTTCACCAATAGAGATGCCAGTCTCATGTACAATAACGACTTCAAATACTTGATGGGGACTTACTTATCTCAGCAAGGTATACACCTAGTAAATGATTCATTCATGTTTATGCTAATCTTCTTAAATCTCTGATAATCAGATTACAATACATGTTAACTTTGTAACTTTGTAAATGTTGGGTTTCAATACATCTTTTTTCATTCGTCAAACATTACATGAGACGTCAGTGGTGGGAAATTTAAATACTGAGCACTGTGTAAGCACAGCGCTCAATCATCAATGTCTCCCAAGGTGTGATAAAGATGTCTACTGGCATTTTATGCTTTGTTATAATCTGTTATAACTCCAAGATTGTCAGCCTTAAAGGTATCAGCTCCAAGTGTGTTCCAGCCAAGAGGTTCTGCAGTGTCCAAGTCCAGTGAATCTCTTCACAGCTAGGACCGCAGCCTTGCCTATGTACAGCACTTGTATGTCTCTTGCAACATTTGAGTCAGGAGTGAGAGCCCCAAAAGAGAATCTACATACTCTGCGCTGCTTTACAGTTCAGGGTGTGCCCAGGGGTGCTATGAGTGACAGTTTCAACTACGCTGCTTCAAGTAATAACCTTCTCTATGTTACAGTTCAGATGATCCAGGCCTTCACCAGAGTTCTCACATGAGTCTATCCATCTGCCACCACTGGGAGGTTAAGATTTCTTGTCACTTTGTGCACTGACAGTGTTAGAAAGGCAACAACACAAATACTTAGACAGTGCATTTGATACTGAAAATTAAAAGGTAGAGTGTAAAAATAAAATGTATTTTGGTCTTTTAAGGTCAAAAAATGGAAGAAAAAAAGGCTGGGGGCCCCTAATAAATGAATAGTCGCAAGGAAGCCATTAAATTAAAGGGTCACTGTCCTTTTTGGTTTCTTGTTGTGTGCTTGTCTTTGTAACTTTGCAGGTGATATTAAACTATATTTCTGCAAGTTATTGCACTTGGTAAACAAATACAAACCAATCTTGAGCTGTACTGTAAACTACCTGATAGCGCTAATTGTTTAAACTTCAGACTGTGTCAAGATTTTTTGCTTATCTGAGTAAAAGAATGAAAAAGATTTTTGTAGGACATTAGAAAGAGGGCAATAGAAAGATCACCTTGAGTTGGTAGACCAAGAAAGGAAAGGAAGCAAACCAAGGTGGAGACATTGCTAAGAAGCAAATTATACCTATAAGAGACAAATTATATATATTGTGGACATTTATATATTATCTATAAGAAGCAATTTACATCTGAGGCAATGCTTAATTTCATTTTTTAGATTGTAGAGAAATGATCAATTTGTTCTTGCCTTTTGTCCCTATGCATTATCTGGTATACTTCTATTTTGGCAGTTATTCGTGTTACAAATATAGACTTGTTTTGAAAACGAAGTGATTCATTTTACAGATTTTGCACACCATAATAGAAAGTGCTAAAAACCCCTGTAGCACTGCACACAGACATGAAGGGTTACAAACAATCGTTTTTTGTTTTCTTACACAGCAATAAATCATAAACTTCAAACTGCTGGAAAGATTGATTTGTTTTTGCCATCTGGTAAAAGAAGGCAATAAAATTAATATAATACTCATATGAACATTATAAACAAATTAAAATCATAGTAATGTTTCTGATCGTGTTTCTCAAAATGTCAGACAAATGATATTACAAAAAAAGAAACTTTTAAACAAAGATTAAAATAAAATACTGTTCCCTTAGTACTTCTAGATGACTAAACGCTACAGATAAAATAGATCTTACAAAAAGTCTATATTCTTCTACTGAGGCTCTCTGCTAGTGATTTATTGAGCCGAGGAAAAGCATTTATAATGTCAGAGATATGTAGATCAATAGCAAGCATAAGAGAGAATATCTTTCATATATAAATCAGAATAAACCCTCCATCTGACAAATGGTTATCGTAAACAAAGTCAACATGTATTAAGACGCTGTACATTTTGATTCAGGTTTTTGTAATAGTTATAGCAAGCAGAGAGTAAAAAACAGCAAACTGACCTTGTTTCCAGAATATGAAGCATCAACTGCAGATGCGTTTTACAATTACACTTAGCATTCATAGTTTCATATATTCACAAACAATGTCCCGTGTTTCAACCAGTTTCTTAGATTGCCATTTGGATTGTAATGGCAGTAATTCAAATACAGCACTTGTAACAAAGTTATCTTTGTTAAAGTTAAATTCATTAATTGTATTGCTTTCTGTATATTTTTATCTTGAGTGATAGCAGTCATTTTGTTAAACAGACCTCACCGAGTCCCCTTGTTTTTCATGCTGTTTTAGTGTATCTATTCAGGAAGTGTGCCCGAAAATCAACTTTTTAAATCTAAATAGCTAAATATCATACTTTATAGACACAATTTAGAATTAAAATTTAAAAAGCACAGATTAAATATATTGTAACCATGATTGCATTTGATTTGGATTTGCATCTCCATGAATCCTCAGTCTTAGGTATGCAACTGTTCTGATTTTTTTCCATTGAATAATATAAAAATATAACATTATATTTCTATGAAAAGGAGGTATTACAGGGTTAACAGCTGAATCCCTGTACAGAAGGAACTCCTAACTAAAAGATACCTTTAAAAGAAAATTCAACTCACATATATGAAGGATGCAAAACATGCAATGCAACGCAATGGAGCAATATGATATATATGACTTACTTGTGGGGGTAATATGACTTTGTGTTGGATGATAAATATAGGTATCGTATGAGTTGTAAATAACATTGACTTGCCTAGTCATGGCAAAATGTCATTTACAAATAAAATGGAAACACCCATTACCCATACATAAGTACTAATGCATACCGAGGAATGGGGTAGGCCAGTTGTCGGCAAACTTGGTGAAGGAGGGACCCAATTCACTCCCTCCTCCACCGCTGACTAAAGACTGTGGAGCCAGGGGGAGGAGTGAAAAGGGGCGGAGCCTAAGTACCCGATCCCATGACCTGCCGACATCCAATCAGAAGGAGCGTCTGCGGTCATGGGCGGGGCTATGACACAAAGGAGGCGTGGCTATTACACGAAGGAGTGGGCATATGATGAGAGGGGCGGGGCTACGGTGGACGCCGCGAGCCACAGTGCGGCAGCTGAAGAGCCACATGCGGCTCGTGAGCCACACTTTGCCGACCACTGGGGTAGGCTTATGATCAGCAAGCAGTACAGATTTGACCAGGATCACAGAGTTTGGGGAAATTAGAAGAGGCAAGTCAATGGAGAAGTGGGGTAGCAGTGTTAGGCCAGGTTCACATGAGCGCTTTTTTGTGCCATGTATTTAAAAAAAGCGTGTCTAGAAAATACACAATGTATTTCGATCGGCGTATATACTAGACACGCTTTTCTATTGTACTTAACCAACATTGTGTGAACGCTCCCTCGGCATTCGCGGCTCCTCCTATCTGGTCGCATTCTTCACACAGCGTACATACGCCGGCAAAAATGCAATGCCAAGCATTCGCGCGTGCTTGTGTACGTTCGCGTTATGCACTCGTTTGGCTGGAACAAGGTAAGTTCCATAGGGATTTGCAGCGCGGCTTTTCTTTTTTTTTCACACTAGCGTATTATGCGCTGTGCACTATACACTCAGGTGAACCTAGTCTAATAATAGACAAGCTTTTGAGATGCAATAAAAAAAACACGGAGCTGTATAAATGTCAGCATTCACTGCCTATGTATCCTCCTAACCCACACAATAACATACTGAGAACCATATTCTTAAATATAACTACTGCCAGTGATATAAAAACAAATGAAATAAAAATGAAATTTGTATTGTATTTATTCATTTATATAGTGCTGATATATTATGCAATGCTTTACAGAGATTCATCATTCACTTCAGTCCCTGCCCTATGGAGCTTACAATCTAGTTTCCCTATTCAGTCATACACACAGATTAGGGCTAATTTTTTGCTGGGCTTCAGTTCACCTATGTAGTATGTTTTTGGAATGTGGGAGGAAACCAGAGTACTCAGAGGAAACCCACGCAAGTACAGGGAGAACATACAAACTCCATGCAGATGAAATCCAGGGTGGAATTGAAGCCAGAACTGCAAGGCAGCAGTGCTAACCACTGAGCCACTGCAGGCTTAATCATGCTGATAATAATCATCATGTGATATAGGATGTTAGTGGGTGCTTCAGTTATATTTGATCTAGCAATATCAACAAGAACTAAAATCTAACAAAAAAAAATGTTGTATACTTTTGCTTACCTCCATAGCTATTCAGTTTAAAGTTGCTACTTGCAATATTTTGCTATAAGCAGCTGGCAGGCATTGCTTGAATCTCCCTTATTGCACACCATTCATCTGCCTCCACACCAGTGGTGCTAAGCATGCACAGAGCAAGTTGACCACAGGAAAGACCTTTTTTGTTGCCTAGATACATCTAAGATGAGAGAAGTAGCATGTACGCATTGGGGACCTGGTGCTGCTTTTTTGGATCAATCAACAAACTCTTACATTAGCTGAAACATTTTAGTGATCAGTGTTGCTGATGACCAAGCAACTGGATAGTAAAAATTGTGACTGGTGTTTTAGTTTTTGTTAATGTAATATGCAGGGTGAAAGTGATAAATTTAGCATAGGACCACCTAAGCTACCAGCATATTGTTTTGTATAGATGGAAAATTGTCAGTTACGTGTATTTAAAAAGAGAATGGAGCTAAAATATGAGTGTATACATTTTTTTTAAAAATAGTAGAAATATAGCAATAACCAGTATTCACTACTAATGCCCTCCTAATCCACTAAATTAAACCAGGTTCACATTGTAGGTTCATGGGACATTTTTATGGATAAAATATGCCTTGGTAAAAACTGTCACATGACACATGGTTAATACCCAAGTTTTTGTTGCATTTGCAGCAAACAGACAAAGAGTGGTGTGTCATTATGCAGTTGGGATGATGCCTCAATCAGTGAGACTATTCTATGGGACAATTTGCACTTCAATAAACATGCCCCTCCCTCAAAAAAAAAAAAAGAAAAAAGAAGGACACTGCCATGTTCAACACTATTTCACTTAAATTAAGATTCAGGTGGTATAAGAATGACAGGGCATGCTCACATGTCACATTCACTTTAATTACAGCATGCTCATGTAAACTATATCTCTAAAATCTCAAGATGCAGTAGAATTGAAGTCTTGTTTGTGCCTCCTTCAGTAATTCAGGAGGAATTTCATGGAACAGAGAAATACTAGAAAAAATGCATCTAGATAACTTTCAGTTTTTATTCATATCAGTTACATAATAAAATATATTGCTTTCTTAAATGTGACTTCAACTAACTTCCTTGTCAAGTTAATGGGTTATGGCTTACAGATTGGCACAACAGCCAACAGAAATACTCATATGTGCGTGGCAGGCCAATCTCAATAAAGAGCAGAAGGATTTATGTGGGAAAAGCAAACAGATGGCAATGCCAGTTTTATTTTAGTTGTATTAGTATTTGTTTAAAAGCAAAACTACAGCTTAGCAAGGCCTTCCTGTTTTTGTTAATTTTCTTTTTTCCCATAGTCTCTAGTAGCCCTAACCTAGGACTATCTACATTTACACCAATTGCTTCATTTTTATGGTTAAGGCCATGACTAGCATTATGTGATGATTATGGAACACAGTACAGTACCATGTGGACATGCTTGGATTTACTCCCCAGCAGACTATTACCTAGGAAAACACTGAGGGACACATTTTTAAAAGGATGACTTCATCTGTTGAATAAACCTGGTTACAATTTGAGTTGCATCACCATAATAAGTGTGAATTCACTTCTCACTGTTGACTAAGTGGAGAATACATTTGTCAAACAAGAAGACATCTGCGATTGCTTTAGCATGCGTAATGGTGTAGTCAGTCAGATAGAAGTAGGATGAGAAGTCGGAGTAAGGCGAATTCAAAAAGTGAAGTGCAGTGACATCAGTCTCACCATATCCCACTAACTGTAAGCCACCTTACGCAACACTGGAGCCCTGCCATCTACCCTACAATTCACCACTTTGATATGGAAAAGTCAAACAGGTGAATTTGGGGCAGTTCACATAGTCACATTCGCACCTTCGACACACTCCTCCACATAGTCAATAGTAGAATTACCTGTGCACGTGCATGCAAAGTGATACAAAGAGCTGCATAAGCTCGAGACTATCATAGAGGCCCAAATTGGTCACGTATTTGCCATTTCACAGACTGCTCAATAAGCTAACATTGGGAAGTGGAGATACACACAAATTCAGAGCTCTACACGACTATTTGGACTTTTTAAAATGAGTCCCTGAAAGTTCCTTCACTAAATTGTTAAGCAGAGCCTTTATCCATCATAGGTAATAACCATCTAGTGCTCCCATTTTGTCTTTAAGAGCCTATGAACTGCTTGTAAGCCAGGACTGCATTGTAGGACCAGCCAGGACCTGGAAATGTTTTACAGCAGGGAGTTTGATATTAGAAAAGCCATACGGTAAAAATATGTTTTTGCTTTTATTGTATTTATAAATAAATTTGTATGCAAAAGCTCAAACCTGTTATTGAGCACAGGAGTAATTAACAATATTATGTATCAGCCATAAGTTTACTAGTATGTGAATTTAATCCTGGAGGAACAGTAATGTCTAATTCCTTGCAGCTGTGTACATAATAAAATAGCCTTACAAAAAAACTGTTCATGTTTTTTCACACTTCATAAACAGAATAAACAAGTAGCTAAATACTGGAGACAATACCTGCACTGCAGTATGTGTGTATGCTTGGAAGGTGTGTAAATAAATAAAACTTGATCATCTTCATAAATTTATGTGCAAGTGTTACCTGCCCCCAGCACTGTTACACACAATATCAAAGTGTTTAATACTGTACAGATCACCATGGAAGCAGTTTATGAATTAAATATCTCACATGACATCTGCAATACAATGGTTTAGCAAACAATCCTGGAGCTTAAGAGTCAAAGCTGAAGGAATTCATAAAGAACTAGTCCCCACACTCTTCACACTAATCAATTCCAGAAAAGCATTAATTTGACAAGGCTGCTTGCTTTATACAGATTGTTTGCATGCTGTCATTTTCATTGACCATAATACACAACGTGGATGTCCCGTTCCTTCAGGCGTCACAACACTGATTAGAATAATAGAGTAGAATGAAGTTTTGTATTAGACGTGACATAAATGAATTTACAACAGTGTTTATGAATATTCCTTGTGTAAACTCTCTTTTCATTTTTTATAATAGAAATAAAAAAAGATAAAAAAACAGGCAAAATGCACCTTTGTAACTGGAAATGAACCTATTTTTCTGTACACTGCCCCGAAAAAAGGAAAAATAAAAGGAAACTTAAGAAAAAAAGGACATGTAAAGAATAGAAGACAATGACCATAACATTCATTAAAGTAAAAATGAATGCAACATTCTGATGTCAACTAAAAGCATTCAGTAGCTCCTGTCATGGCAAATAATGGCTCCTTGGAGAAACCGAAACCATTTATTGGTTTATAAAACCATCTAAGTGAGTAGCCATTAAAATTATTAAAAATAATTTCTACAATAACTGAAGGGTTCTTAAACAATAAAGCTTTTTCTATTATTTTGTTACATTTCTTATAATGGAGGAGAAAAAATTCCTGTAAGACACATTATAAATAAAGTGTTAAAAATGACAATGTCTTTAAAGTCCTTGTGGGCAGAAAGCATCATCAGGGAATAATAAATCCCTCTTAATAGTTGACTCTGACCTTTAATAAATTGATTATTAATAATTAATAAAGATGAACTGCATACCATTTGTAAGGAGGTAATAAGTAATTTACACTCAGCTGTTTTATATTTTCCTGTTAGTATAATATCACTTAAATCAACCGGGAAGGTAAATATCCCTTTCCCTTGACCAATTGACAGGTGAAACAGACAGTGTGCTTTATTGTATTTATTTATATAATGCTTATATCTTAAGCAACACTTTATATTCATCATTCAATTTATTCCCTGCCCCATGGAGCTTGCAATCTAGTTTCCCTATACAGTCACACTCATGAACTAACTAACCTAGTATACCTTTGGATTGTGTAAGGAAACAGGAGTCCCTGGAGGAAACCCACAAACCTTTAGGGAGAAAGGGGAGAACATACAAAACTCCATGCAGATGAAGTCCAGTGTGGAATTAAACCCAGAACCATATAGTGCTAACCACTGAGCCACCACACTGTTAGTATAAGGGTACTGTATGGAATGAGAAGGTCATCTTTTCCTACCTGCCCATGGAGTTGAACCACTGTATTGCTGCTGTTGATGTACCATCTGATGCGATACACTGGATACATACTTTGCATGATAGGGTTTTCTTCCAATTGGTGAGGAAAGGCCTATACCTTTAAGTGGATTAGAAAGCATCTGGAAAGAACTGATTCTACATAGAAGGGATATGTAGATCCATTGATTGGTTCTTGTTGCATATCACTTATCAATCATTATCCATCAATGTCAATTATCCTATTCTCTCATCTCTTTTTCAGTAATCATACGCCTCCCATTATTCATCTCATGTCAATTTTTGCTTGTTCATCTTTCCTGAAGCATCATCCTATTTGAAGCCTGATCAATAATGATATCCTAAAATGGGCATAGTATGTCACCAGATTTGTAGTGTTAAGCGTATTGATGAAGAATCACTGTGACACTGTTTTGGGTCTGCTATGTGCATGGAGCTGGGGGTTGTATATTACACATAAACATGTCTGTGCATTTGTTCTGATATAGGCTAATCATACACATCATATATATACATTTGTAGGCATTAACGACAGAAGCTGTAAGTATGTTTACTTGAAACAAATGCTAAATAAAATTAATAATTATAATGATTACATAATAATAAAAAATAATAATTTAGTTTAATATCTTTTGTGGAGGTGTGAGAATGATTTATGTATTTATGGACTCACACCTCCAATGTAGGATTGCAGTGCTGAGGAATACCAAGAAAGAAAAGATCAGGGGTCCACTAATACAAATATTACCTTCAGGTCACTGCATACACTGCATTAAGTTATCTGAAGAAAGTAATAGTGAGCATGCTCAGTTAGTAAGCATAGCCTTTGACTAGGGGCTAGGATTAGCTGAAAACATCTTGTTTTCTCTATTGCTGTGACTATTCTGACTATTAAAAAACAGTAAGCCTCAATCTGCCATTTTAACAAATGTTCTACTCAATACTAGGTAGCCAATGAATGAAAAGCTATTTTTTTACAGGTTTTAGTGTCCCTTTAAAGCAGGGGTGGGCAATTAATTTTCCCAAGGGGTCACATGTGAGATAAAACTGACTTTTGAGGGTCAGACTGCCCCCCCACACACACACTGTGCTTCCCCTCCCCCCACTGTGCTGCCCCCCACACACACTGTGCAGTCCCCCCACACACTGTGCTGCCCTACCACTATGCTGCCCCCACACACTGTGCTGTCCCTCCCCCCCCCACTGTGCTACCCCCTCCTTTTTACTCCATACCCTCTGAAGGAGGGGAGCGTTATCTTGGTGCTTGTCCCCCTCCTCCCTGTCCCTACCTCTTCTTGGTCCCGGCTCCATCTCACCTAGCGCTTAGCACTACAGTGTTCCTCTCTCACAGGAAGTTGAAAACTTTCAACTTCCTGTGAGAGGAACGCTGTAGCGCTAAGGATCCGGACCTGGAAGAAGTACGCACAGGGAGGAGGGGGCGAGCACTGCTGCTTACCACATAGCCCGGCCCTGTCACCCAAAGTTGAAGAAGGGCCGGGCCAAAGATGTCCCCGCGGGCCGTAGGTTGCAGACCCCTGCATTAAAGGGTGAAGTATTAAGCTGATTAATCAAACACCTGAATTCATTGGCTTCTGTTTTTTATACTAAACACCTGTGCAGTTATCAGAAATAAAATTTAAATAGTTTTAATATTATTATATTTCATTGTTTTAGTATAATATACTGCAGAACTAGTAAGCTTTTCTGCATTTTGCACTAATAATTTAACTATAAATATTATAATACATAGTATTTGGGTAACTCTATAAACATTGGACAAAGACATGCTTCAATCAGAAATAATATGTAGGCCTCTGGGAAACAATGAAGAAGTAGATGTATTACAAGCTATGCAGATTAGTGAGATGTCTCTGAAGGAAGAGGTGATAGTAATGGGAGATTTTAGCTTGCCTGATGTGGACTGGAATCTACCTACAGACAGTACTTTGAAGAGCAGAGATTTCTAAATATGCAAATTTGGGGAAGTAACAATAGATGTGAATTACACCCCCCCCCCTTCCCGATGTGTTGTGAGTCCATTCCATGTTTTCTAAGATATAATATTATGTATTCAAATGGGTTGAGCAAAAAATTATGATAATGACTACAAAAATTGTGAAATACATAACAAAGTGTCTGGACACCAATGTGAATCAATATTCCACAGTCTAATACTTAGTTATGGTAAACAGTAAGTACAGGCTTTACAACCTAGATGACAATGAATAATGAATTAACATTTACACACACTAAAGACGGCATAAGGAAGTGTTTAATGCATATGGCAACAAAGTAAATGTATCAGTAGTCTTATGAATTGTCTCACAATAGTAATAGGACAATTCCTAAATGACCTCCATTTATAGCTATTGGATTCTACTTATACTGATGCATTGGTTTTTTTTCTAGAACACCTTCCATGTACAATGTGAACTAACATTAATGTACAGTATTACAGAAGTGTTCAGCATATTTTTATGTATGGTAGATGGACTAAAGGTGATATAAGGCAAATTATGGAATGATTGAAAATGGAAGGGTTCTTGTAAAGAAATAAACATCTAAAATCAAGGGAGAATGAATGTATGTTCACTAATCACACTGTTTCTATATTTTCTACATAACTGCCTCCTTCTGCATTGCAGTATGACTTTGTTATTGGGAATTGCACTCGCCCTTTGTCATATACACTTCAAATAGATTTTCCTTTCAGCTTTTTGCTGTCTTGCATTTTGTAAAGTTATTTTATTTTGCTGTTAATGTTTTCGCCTACAGTAGTATCAAAGGAATGCTTTTCAGCAGATCAGACAGACATGACCAACCTCAGGTGGTGGTGAGAATTGAAATGCAACAAAAGTTGCAGGATTTTTGTTAGACATTCCTGACCTTGAGTTTTCTACTTCTTTGTATAAAAACATTTAGCTTTATCAGATAAATTTCAAAATACTGATCCTAACAACAACAGAATCATATTGTTTTGTATTAAAATAAACATTCATGCACTAGTGTTTAAAGTCTATTTGATAAATGATGTATCATGGTTAGTAGAGAAAACTAATTTACACATCGTATTTTATAACATGGTATAATTATTTTGTGCTGTTAATATAGTTATATTACCTGAGTACATTTTTATTGCACACATGTATCACTGAAAATAAAATGCCTGCGAATTCTGCTATAAACCAAATCCTTTTTAAAGCCCCAATTACAATTTTACTTACTCCTAATTGCCACATGCTAAAGCACTTATTGCTTAACTCTGAACTGGACAAGTTTTTGAACGCAGCTGGTCAGTGAAATGTTCAGTCTCAAGATATGATCAGAGAAAAAATATGAACTCTTCACTTTCTCCACATCTGCAGATAATGAAGTAATCCTATTACAAAATTCATGAGGAACACTAAATACCCCTTAGCTGCCAAATTTCAGGAGTCTGTTTTTACCCATTAGAAGCGAAAACATTAAAGCTAAAAGGGAAGAATTATCTTTAAAGTGCTCATGTTATCAGATAGCAAATTCCCCTAGAGAGCAGGAGGACAGAAGTTGAGCTGATTGCTCTTTTATTGATCAGATACCAAATAACAATTTAGCTGGAAAGGTTCCTTTCTTCCCACTACCATTCCAAATGACAAGAAGCTCATTAAAGTTCTTCCAACTGGATCCTCTGAAATATGATCTTGGAGGAATTTGATTTTAGGAGCGGAAATCTTAACAATGAACTGGCTAAGAGTGATTCAGTTGCTATGGGAGCACATGGGAAAAAAGGGCAGAAATATGGCTAACTTTTGCATTTTAAACTAACTGACTATGTAAAAAAGTTAAAATCAGGAGCTGATAGTTCTACTTTAAATCCCAAAGCCAGATAATGACACCAACTCAAAATGCTGTCAGGATTGGGTTTGTCAAAGGTATAGGGCAAGAGGCGAAGATCAAAGTTAGAACTAGATTTTAGTCAAATGATAGAGATACAGACATGATCAGAGGAAACTAAAGAATAATTTCCTATAAAAGGTCATTTGCATTAAAACTTTTTCCTCAAGTCATTGGCCCAGACTCAGAGCAATGGTGACAAAAAACATAGGAAGATGAAGGAGTAGAATGGCAGAAATAAAGACAATGGGATATGTACATATAAACTTTAGTGCCATTCAGTAGGTGTTCAATTAAAATTTAAATGAACAGTTAAGTCCCTAGGAAAATAATCCTATTAAAAGTCACTTTGTGTACTTATTAATTATTATATAGTGAACCATTTCTACCTAATGCTAAATACCAGAAAAGCAGCCTCCAAAATCAGTGCCATTTGCTTTACATTATATGGATGGTTAAGGCCAGCTAATATAAAGCTGCTAGTTGGCCACTTGATGGTATCCTGAAGGGACAATCTTTCTCAGAGCCACTGTGTTATAAATCTTAGGATGAAAAAGAAGTGGGTTCTCTGCTTCAGCCTGCATGTACCATGGTAAAATCCTCTGATTGGCTAAAGGACTGCCAGCGGACCACCCCTATGCAGAGCCGCTGACAGGAAATAATTATTGTCAGGTAAAAAATGCTTTGTTAACTGTTCCTTTTACTGTTCAATCCCTACACTTTTTGCTTCTTTAATATATTATTAGTCTTTAATAATTATAGTACCTACAGTACAATGTAAAAAAGACACCCAATATTTTCATTAATATGTTGATACCCATATTAATGAAAACTTAGTGCACTTTTATTTAAATGTTTGTATCAACAAATCTTCTGAAATGAACTTTCCTCTCACACATGGAAATATAATACAACATCTGTGTATTTTCTTATGAACCTGAGTAAGCTTCCAACCATGTTCATCCATTTATTCATATTTTGAAACAGAGCAGGCAACATTGCTTGTGAATAAAACTATGGCTTTGATATCAGGGACAAACACAACCCAGTAATGCCGGCTTATTTTACACCAATATAAAAGCTGAGAAATCCAGTTAGTGAGAAAATTCATCAACCCTTACTGTAAATTTTCAATAAATGGTGCTTGACATCAGTAAAAGTGCTCCTTCTCTGAAGTAGGCATTCAAAATGATTCTCAAAAGAATAATTCAATAGTTTCTGTGTTATATACTACTAGAATGGTAGCCTCTTGTGTCCAGTTTTTAATATTTCATTGCTCACAGAGAATTTCAAACCTGAGTAAGCTGTAGGGTAACAATTTGTATTTTAGCGCATAAGAAATGAAATATGAATGACAAGTATTTTCCAAAACTAGGTATTGCGAAACACTAGAAATATAGCCTTATTTAAAATTACATTTTATTTAAAGTCTATTGTGATTTTTTTGGAAAAAGATTCTAATGGACCTTGTTAAAATACATGATCATTAAATCCAATGAGTACATGAGTGTATTTATCAAAGCATCATAATGGTAAAAAAAAAAAACTACCCGTTTCTGTCATTTTTTTTTTCAGTTCTTTTTCTTCTCAGCATTAGCATTTTGCCCATGAATGCTTTTAATTAAAGAAGAACTATAGTGCTGATATAACTGCCCACACACATATACAACTCCTTTATACTAAGCCAATTGCTGACACAAATAGTTAAAAAAAAGTTTAGGAAAGGGTTAATTCTTGCTGGTAACTTCATTCCTCAGTTCTAATGGAGCTG
>JAKJJM010014812.1:0-11394 GCA_021901965.1 Pipa carvalhoi | reverse complement strand
TTTTTTTTTTTTTTTACAGCTTTAGTTCTTCTTTAAGTCCATATACTATATTCAAAGCAGATATTTTAAAGCTACACTCTGCATAGATAATCTAAATATTTACCCTAGCCCCAACTACTGTGTCTCTTTCTTTTCAGTCATTACTCTAAAGGGTCCAAAAGTAGACCAACCCCTCAGAAGAACAAAATAGCAGTTACCAAAATGTTCATTTTCTATTGTATTGCATGCTTCTGTAGGTTGTAGGTGGCATTTCATTTATTGCAATTATTATTTATAAGACTATCCTGAACCCAGAAAAGGACGCCTGTAACTATGTAAATCCTTCTCTGTATTAATTCAACAAAGCATACTTAAGCATTACTTGCTTGTCTTCAGTCTCTAGATTTTATTCTATAATTATTCCACTTGCGTAGAGTCTCTCTGCCTGTGCTCCTTTCATTACAGTGTTTTCTCATACACACCCTTTTCATTTTAGAGAGTAAATCCCTTCTGGTAGAGAAAGAACTAGGCAATTGACTGTTTACTCATACAGAGATCACAGCTGGGTTTAATCTGATATTACGAAGCCAGGTAAATGCTTAGGTATTGAGTAGGATTTCAAGAACAAAGTCTCTGTGTGTAAAATCAGACAATATAACAGAAGAACTATGCTAGGGTAATGTTTGTGACCCTTCTAAAGAACACAATGAAAATCTGAAGTTTTTCCTATTATATAGGTATCAGAAAGTGCTCGTTTGGAGGACTAAGGCAGAATTTGTTGTAAAGAAAGAAGTAGCCAGTGAATATTTTGCACTTAGAATTCAGTTATTATATGAAAATAGCATATAAACTGGGAATTATGGTTTGTAAAACACAAACTGATTTATTTATTTATTTATTTTTTGTTATTTAACTTCACAGAAGCAGATTAAAATGATTTCTGCGCCGCAATACGAAATCAACCAGATTATGAAAATCATTATCTTTTTCTCTGCTGCTGTTATGAAATGTCCTGTAAATTAGTCATTAAGTCCTTTTTATAGATTTAGATTTAGTTTGTTTAGGGCAGATAAAAGATTCCTGATTAAAGGGATTTTATTCTGACATATTAAGGAATTTAACAATGACCGCTTATTTCTTAGTGAATGAAAGGAAAAATATTTTTTTTTTTTTGCCTGGTAAAAATATATAAACTTTTTATAATCTTTAATTTCTATTACTTATATTACTTATTTAATCTGTAAAATACATCTTTCTATTAGAAGCACTGTTGTATTGAAGTGTATGGATGATAATTAATTTAACCTCAGCAGTTAAATCAGTATCACAGCCCCTACATAAACTGTAATAACAATATATAACCGGACCTGAGAAATAACCGGGTTTTAATATGCACATAACCCCACCCCCATCATGATGCAATTTGTCTTACTAAGCCCCACCTCCTCAATGCTGATACCCCGGGGCAGTTCACCTCCGGGTATAACATGCCACAGAGTTTCCAAATATGTATATAATATACATACAGACTATTATTAGTGAACACCCCTTTTAAGTAGGGCATGATTAAAATAACAATTTAAATCATTTAAAAATTATTTTCTGCAGATTATGCAAATCTCCAATTTTCAGTTATGAAAAACAGAAAATTCATCATTTATCAATTGAATGGATAACAATTAAATCAAAACATACCATTCTGGGGATTTAAAATATGGTGCTTGTTAAAAGACCATCCACCAAGGTTCGAAGCATCCATCTCAAAGCCTTGCAAGGTGACTGTTCTTTTCTCCCATAATACAAAGTCTGGGCATGATTCATACTCATAACCAACTGAAACTGAAACAGTAAAATAATACAAGATTTGAAAACATGTCACAATAACTTATTATTATTTAGATATTTAACTGATTATTATTTAGATATTTTTTTTTACTATAGTCTTTGTGGCTGAGACATTAATGCACCATTTAAGATAAGAAAATACATCACCACCAGATGCGTGGTGAACTGATGTCATCTGTTTTTACTTTAATGAATACATCCTAGTGTTTTAGAGTTCTAATTATATAAGACACAGCAGAGTGGTTAATTGTGATGTTTAGAGAATCTCAGTACTCCTATTCTACACCAGAATCTAAAAACTTGGACAGTAAGACAAGACTATTAGAGTTTTGCTTTATATTTAAAAACTGGGTCATCTTGTCCCTTTCGCAGGCTATACTGTAAATTTTGAGTGTTGAATTCAAAAGCATATTCTGCTTCTTTAAAGAGGAACTAAAGCTTGTTTTATCTAGTGTGATTCTTAAGGGCAGAAATACTTACCAATAGGTGTTTTGCTCTCCAGCGCTGCCTCCTGCTGTCACTAGCCAGCTGATATCTTCTGCTCTGAGAAGCACAGTGATCCTCTTCACTTCCTATTCAAACTCGCTGAGGTGAGCATGCACAGAAGCAGTTTTGCATCAGAATTCTGCTTTTGTGCATTCTCACTTCAGTGAGTAGTAAAACCCTTATCAGTAAATATTTCCTCCAGTAAGAGCAAATACTACCCATAGATAAACCAAGCTTTAATTCCCCTTTAAAAATCCAGAGAATGCTTTTGACTTGTGTAAACAAAGATATATGGATTCAAATCCAGATCCATATCCTAAACTTAACTTGCATATTCAAATTTGACCTTTACTATTGAAAGGTTACTGTGACACAGTAGATATATAATATAAAAATTACATAAAGTTGTCCTCAAATCACATAACAGAATTTTTATTTGCTGTCAGCATGAGACAGAAATTGCTACTGTTCTGAGAAAAAGTCAGCTAAGCACTGGATCTGGGTGTATGCAGGACTGTATTTAGAGCATGACCACTCCACCACCACCCCCTCTCACTGCAGCTACTCCCCTGGCACTGCTACCACTGTCACAACTGCTCCCTGTGTACCCCGTTGAAACTTTCAGACACCAGCACACCTCTGCCACCCCCTCTAAAAGGTGCTACTTTAGGCACTGGCTCACAGGTGTCTAGGAGGAAATGCAGCCCTGGGTATGTGCATAAGTAGGGTGGTCTCCTTGCACTATATCTATATATAATATGATGTTTCCTTTATGAAAGTTTGACTGGTGGACATACTGCATTGCATCTGGGTTTGCTGGGTATTCTGCACTGTTTCTAGGTATAAGTCTAATGTGCACTGTGTGATTTATCTTGTGGTTTATTCCCTGCATCCCTGGAATACACAGCAGGGAGATATCTTTTGTTTTTTCTAAGTACTTGGCAATGCATGCTGAACATTTACATATTTATATACAGTACATATTTAGATTCTCTTTACTATAATGGTGTGGGACTGGACAGCAAGGGTTAATGCTCAATGAAAGTGAAATGCATTGCTTCAGTCCCCCACTCCTGCACAAGAAGTTCTCCAGTGACTGCACTGTACCGAGCTGAACTAAAGCCTTTGGAAACCATGAACACTGAAAGAGCAATAAAGTTATTGTGACAATGCTCAGCAGTAGGCAGAAAACAAATACTGGTAATGAAATCAAACTGTTCTTCTTTTGCAGAAAGGACCTTCCAATAAAACAACCTGGATCTATGGCTTATTCTCAAATCCTTTATTAATAACCTTGATAATGCTGATTTAAAGATTCTGTAACCCTATAATTCATTTTGCAGTATGTAAGAATACTGGTTATACTTTTTATCAGAAAAGACATGTACTTTCATTGCTTTCAAATATATATTAGATGTCTAATGGCTTTATTCATGAACATGAATGGAACTTTTCCCGGTGTGGTAACCCATAAGAAACAAACAGTGATTAGCTCTCAACAGTTTACTGTAGATAATTGTGGATATTCATCATCAGGGGCAATCGTTTACAGAGGTTTAGTAATCCATTGCAACCAATCAGAATTTGTCTTTCAGAATTCTAGTTTCCCTGTACCAGTGAATGCTAACAAATGATTGGTTTCTATGGTTGCTGTGAGTTACTAGACCTATAGAATTACCTTGTTGATGAATTTCCCTGAAAGTATTTTAAAAAAAAGTCTGGTTACTCTAGGTTACAGCACTAGTGAAAGTGCAGATTTTTGTCTGTGAATAGACCCTTAAAAGAGAACTAAAGCAGCAAAAAAAAAAAAAGATATATTAATAAGTACCTTATACTAAGCTCCAGCGATGCACTCCCAGCTTCATCTATGCTCTATCTTCACTGCACAGGGCAGACTTCAGTGTACTATGGAGAGCCCCCTGCCAGCATGAAGCTCCTCCCACACAGGAGGATCGCATAAGAACGTGTTTACATCATCACGTTCATTTCTCCCCTAATGACAGTTCCCTCTGAATTAACCCTTGCAGCATTGTTTTCTCTCTGTATTTCTCTCCCAGCACTGGTTTAAGCTGCTGTGATCAGCTCAGTGGGAGTTAAAGTCATGTGTGAGACAAAGAATGGAATGCTGTCTCAGATCAGATAAGAACCAGGAGAGAATTAATTAATGACAGTGAAAGGGAGGGGGGAGGGAGTGCGAGTAATAAGACAGACCAGCAGAGCAGGAAACAGAGAGACAGAGCAGGACTGGGAGAGACAGGAATAGACCTGGTCTAGAGTTTACTGTGCTGGGATGGTTTCAGTGGACATTAGCAGCTTAGTTCTATTATATTATATATTAGACTGTCATTAAAAAAGGATGTACCTTTTAATTTAACAGTAGTTTACCCATTTAAGAAATGATAATAAAAAACATTTTTCTGGTTGAAAGTGAAAGTACTGGCAGAGTGTAGCAGTTACAGGCAATGTGAAGCTAATAAGCTGTAGCTTCCTGCCAGAACTTCTGCAGTGATGTCACAGGTCAGAATTAGCATGCTTAATATATTCAAAATGGCTGCCATCCCTGTTCAGAACTGTGCAGACTTCAGTGGGACAATGCAGAGACTACAGAGTGTTTCTGGATTATTTAATACCACCATTTAGGAGGCAGGTAGATGTACTACTTATATATGAGTTTGTATGTAGGTACCTTTAGTTCTTCTTTAAAGGCTTACATCAGCCTATTTTGGGGAAGATAACATTAGACTATTAAATAAGAATCATACATAATAGTGTGTATTGTTTATGTCTTAATTATTCTTTATCTATAATCAGTATACTTATACTATAGTTATAGTATAGGAAAAGCATTTCTTCTGTAACTATGTGTGTATACACATATATATTTCCTATATACTTTACATGTGTAGGTTGATTTTATTACCAGAGTTCAGAGGGAAAGAAATTCTAAATGTTTTTCAGATTTAGTATATAAAATGTTATTAGGGCATTTGGATTTGTAATAGAAATGGTGTAGGTTTGCATACTGCAGCCACCTTCCCCATTTACATGATGCTACTTGTATCTGACATGGGATTTAGAGGCTTAAGACTAATTACAGTTCTAGGAGATCTGCATTTAGAGGAGCTAAACAATTTGACATTTTGTATATCTATCCAACTTTTGTGTCTTTAGACTTCCCATGTTATAAAAGTCAGTTAGGCTTCTATCACATTGTTCTTAAATCCACACCTTCAATTTATAATTTCCAGCAGCATTAAAAACACATGGCTGGGAAATGGGAATTCATATCAAGCAAGTTAAACTAGATCTGATTTCTACAGTAAAAACAAGAAGTAATGCAATTTGAATCCAATCCAAATGAATTTGATGTGAGCAGTTGAACCCATTAAACTAGTCTGACTGTCTAATATAAATTAGCCCATCCAGAAGAAAAGGAAACCTGTAAATTTTGCAGTGTTAAAAAGTGAGTCTTTTAACCAGCCCAATGGGTTTTAGAGAATCATGCAAGCTTTCCCTAGCATGGAACACCAGCTCAACTGTAGACAGATCTGTTAAGACTATCTGATCCTTATCAATAGAAAGCAGATAGTTCTTAGCCAGTGTGTGCCATGTTATAGAGATGGCTTTTAAAATAAAGCTAGTTTAAGTTATGAAGGTTTAATGAGCTGGTATGGAAAATTAATGCAATGCTCCCTGGGAAATATGTACAATTTTAATCCCCTAGAAAAGGTCTGCAAATTTTGACACGTTAAACATTCTGACCATCATTGACTGAAGTACGAATAGTCACATAGAGCTCACATCTATTCGCCACCTTCCCATGTTTGCTTATTGATTAAAATCTGTGAACTGGCAAATACATGACCAGTTCGGCAAGATATAATAGTTGCAAACTTACGGAGCTCTTCGCATTTGCAAATTAAGGAGTTGATGGCAGGGCTCCAGTGTTGTGTAAGGTGACTATTCATTCAAAAGTGACAATGGTGACTGCAACTAAATGACAATATGACCTAGGGACAAGGTGACATAGAAATAGAATATTCACAAAATAGAGTTACTGGGATATGGTGAGACTGACATCACTGACCTTCACTTCTCGAATTCGCCTCGCTCCGCATGACTTCTCCTCCTACTTCTATCCGCCTGACTACGCCACCCTACTCATCTGACAGCATTCACTGCTGTCCGCTTGTTCAACAAATGTATTCTCCACTTAGTCAATACTGAGAATTGAATTTGCAGCTATTTTGGTGATGCGACTCTAATTGTAGAGAGGTGAATTTGACAGCTGAATTCACCCTTTAGTCAATGAGGCACTGTGAGTCCTGTGTATGACACCCCACCCACGGGGCTTTAAAGTGTTATTCATTTGTGTTTTATGTCTATTGTAGTTTATATTTTCACAGGAAAATTACATTAATAGTTCTGTATATATCTAACACTTTTCTGATGTCCACTGCTTGGTATGTTTGTGACTTCACACTTGCCTTTGCAATATGTGGCCATATCATGTTGGCATTAGCTAGGTGGTGATGGGTAATGTGCAATATTCTATGAAATAAACATGGAGATCAAAGGACAAATTATGGACAGTTTTGCATGAATATTAGTGCTGTGCCAAACTGATAAATGATCGGCGGTTTGTATTAATATTCTTTAATTTATGATGTTTGTTGCCTTTCCTCTTTGTGAAGAAATGCCACTGCTTCATCTTTATTTAGTTAAACTGACTTTTATCAATAAATTATTTTATGCTAAATTTCAGAGCAGGCATCAAAAATGCTGGACACTGTGTTATGCCAAAGCAAGCCTACTTATGCACGGGGCATGATAATGATAGCAGCAGATAAAAAAACAAAGTTAACTGTAAATTCAATTTTTTATCTTAGTGTTGCAAGCAATCCAATGTGGTGCCAGCAGAATGAGTTAATGCCTTTTTGCATGGTATAGATGTAGCATTTGAAGTAAAATTATATCGAGCAGTTAACACATTTTTAAACCTTGTTGACAAGAGATATAATTAAAATATCATTTATTCTTAAATAGAAGTCTTCATGCATATATTAGTAAAGGGGATTTAAAAGTACACATATATCTAACTTAGCTGTTCATTAAAAAACTGATAAATAGCTAAATGGTTAGAAAAAAAAAAAAGCAATTAAGAAATGTGCTAAATCTTCCAGAAGCAGACCCTACATATGGTACGCTTAAAGAGCAATGCAAATTGTTGCCATTTGTAAATGCATTCCTAATGCAAACTGTCTCTTATAAATAGATGCATGACAGGCTCCATATCACAAATAAAGAGCTTAGAAAAAAATGTGTGTTTATGAGAGGTTGATTTTAAAAGGAATCTATGCCAAAGATTAATGTCTAATTTGTTTATTTTGGAATATCCATTTTCATATAAACCAATAGTAAATTGTCTATGCAGAAGGGATCTGGACAAAATGGAGACACAGATAGTATGGGGGCAGATGAAATACAATATAGATAAATGTAAGGTTAATAATTTTAGGTTTAAATATTACTATGCAGTGTATGTTCTTAATGAGGCTAGACTGAATCATTGATGGTGATGGATTTAACAGGCAAGAGGCTTCCTGTCAGAATGAGTGTCAGTCTGCAGTTGTTATAGCTAGAAAAGTATTTTATAAAGGTTCATAGACTCAAATACAATATAAAATTAGGCTACTTTATATTGTAGTCCTCATCTTGATTATGCAGTACAGCTTTGGACAATACTTCACAGACCAATCAAATAATCAGTCTGATCCAGAAAGAGGTCATTTCATTAATAAAGGGAGTAGTGTATTCAGTTCTGAAGACAATCTGTTTGTATAGATGGCAAAAGAGATAGATGAGCTGCAAGAGGCAAGTAAATTAGTTTATTATTATTTTTTTTTTTTTTTACATTTTTATGACTGATAACTGATGCTATGTGAGTTCATATGCAAATTTGAGGAGGTCTCTTCTGCTGCTTCACCAGCCTTAGCAATGTCCATGGTAATGAGGCTGAAGGGACATCCTTTCTCAAATTTGCATATGAAGTCATCTGGTTAGGTTAGAAGAATTGTAAACAAAACAGAAGGAGTGCTTGATTGCCTGCTTGTCTTTTTTTTTTTTTGTAAATTGTACTATATTAGACATTTTATATGATGAAAGTGATCCCTCTGATTTATGTTTTACTAATCTCACTTTTTTGAGATGGGGAGAATTTTATGGCTTTTATAATTGGGCATATGTAAACATAGCAAAAATAGTAATTTGTGTAAAGCCTTTAGTTGGGGGATACATGTTTTCTACATTAGTTATTCTTATTATCATAGTATGAAAATATGGAGTAATCATTTAGTAGTGACCTCACAAGTGTGATATTAAAAACAGTTTTATGCATGCAATGCTAAAACATATTTAAAAAATATAATAGCTATATAATTTTATAGAAAACATACCTAGTGCTTCAGCAAGGCCAGAAACCTTTTGACCATAAATATCTGTCTTATTCCAGGCAAATGTATAAACAAGGTTGATAGCTGCAGGAAACCATTTCTGTACAAGTCTACCTTCCACTGCTACTGTCAGATGCACCTTGTTGAGTCCAACAGGGATGGTTGCATGAGTCAGAATAATGTAAATTAGACTTTTGTATCCAAGTGTTCGGCTACTCAAGTAGCTCAGTTTCACAAAGCTAGATGGGATTGTAATTTCCTCTTGTATAACCTGAAAGACAGGAAATCAAAGCAATTAAAATACAAAAAGCACATCCTGAAGAGTTTATTGTTAGATATATGTATTCTATCCAACACATAGACAAAACTCATTACCTCCACATCAAGGATACACTTTACATGCTCACTTTTCCACTTTTTTTTACATTTCTATCATTTAGATTTTACAACTCAGCTGTGCATCTATCAGATTCCTTACACCTTCCCTAGCTGGTTCCGATTTGAACACTTTCTTGTGTTTCAATTTCAGTGGTACCTTATTCTTTTTACTGACAGCCATGAATTCCCCAGAGAACCTTATCAATCACCAATATCATCTGATCCAGAGAGCATCTGTTTACAAATATTTCTCTAAAGATGGCTGATGGTAGTTATATTTCGTATCCTAAAACCTCTTGGTATCTGTTTCTAGCAAGAAATAAACAAGCCATGTAGATCTAAACCAGCCTCCTTTTTCTTAAGAGACTATCACACAGATGTCTTTAGAAGGAGCACATTAGGAATGTTAGCTTGTAATGCCTTGTCTGCATAGTCACTCAGGGCCCTATATATTTATTTTATCTCTCTTAATGAGACCAAACCTTACACTTTATATGCGCTTGTTAATCAGGGACCTTTTTGCTGCTATAAAACACACACTTAACATTCATTGAGTTGGACAGAATAAATAAACAGGAAATAACAAAAGAAAATGAGAAACAAAATCAATTAAAGAGCATTAATTGCATTTAGAATGGTGTGTAAAGCATGCTGTTTTTTTTTTTTTTAGTTTATTTGAGAAAAATTGCCCATTGCCTCTGGATTATTGTTCCATAACATTCTCTGTTTAATCAGCTTTCAGTTTAGGGATGTCAGAGTCACTTTTAGTTTGTGTTGTCATATTTACTATGAGAAATAAAATCTTATGATAGATTTCCAATGACTACTTTTCTGTTTGGTAAAATGAGTTATTTCTACTCATGACCAAGCTTTAGCTTTCCATTATTAATATGTTCTTTACTTGTTTGTGTGTGGGTGAAATGATTTACTGTACAAGAGGCGAGAACCTTTTATCAAATCCCCGGGAGAGAAAATAATTGTGCATATAAAAGGCCTTTGGAAACAAAGAAAGTCACATGTATTTTGTAAAATTAAAGGTAAAGTTAGAATGCAAGTAGGTAAAGTAATTTGGATTTATATTAATGTCTTCAAATATAATACCTGACAGACAAAAGAGTTTTTAAATAACTGTAGGTATATTAACACAACAGAAAGGAAGTATGTCATTAGGCAGATTTAAAGTTGTTAGAGGTTTACAAACTTTATGAGGGATATTTATAAAAATCGTAAAAGTTTTCTCCTGGTACTTTGTATATCAATATTGATATACCTTTAATTAGGTAAAAAATATCAATATCGCATAAATTTATTAAGCCCATTCTGACCTTTTTTATCACTGAAAAGTGTTCACCTGGTTGAGGGAGGTGAAAACCCACTATTTCCTGTAGGGGGCTCTCAATAACAGGATGTTGTAGGGCACATCAAAGTAGGTATCAGGGTGATACTAGTTCTTCAACAGAAACTAGTGATGGGTAGCACCTATATGTATACATACACACACTACAGTATTTAGAGAAAGGAATACTGGCAATATGCCAATCGAACACTACAGAATAACAAACCCAGACATGTGATGTTTGGTCACAACTGTGATTAAAGTATAGCTTTCAGTAACCTATACGTTTTAAGTATTCTCAATCCAATAATAGATACATGAATGGTGTTCTTCTTGAATCCCTGAAGCCCAAGTTTCTTTGTCTACCCCTACCACTACCACCCCATTTTAAAGATGTAACCTATCCCTGGGATGTAAGCTAGCCTGAGATATCAATGAATGTTCTATTGCCATTGTAGTAAAAAATATGTTCTATAGAGGTTTGCTGGTATTTGGTTAGAATTAGCATTACACTGCCAAAACCTTAAAGTATATAAGTATGCACATATTTGTTAATTGAAATAAGTGTAAGCAAAGTGGAACTCTGCTCTCAAGTTTCATAAAATGGAAGCTGCTAGAATAAATTACATTTATCATCAACATGCTGCCAGGGGACAGTTAACTGGCCTGAGGCACTTGGTGAATATTGAACAGCATTGGGCAAATTGTTTTGATTTTCAGAGACAACCAGATCCTTGAACTGTCTCCTCATTTAGGATATGAATATGGAGATGTTTGTTTGGATTAAGTGTAAGTTTCTTTTGCCTCCATGTATACTCATTGGGGATGGGATTGAACTTTTTATTGTTCACACAAAAGGAAAGGTTTATACCGAAACCAAAACCTTCCACTGTGCCACATTGCAAAAAAAAAAAAAAA
>JAKJJM010014808.1:0-15968 GCA_021901965.1 Pipa carvalhoi | reverse complement strand
TATCCAGCTTCAGATGAAACAACTACTGGGATGAATGGCTTCACACTAAGGTATAGTACAACATATGTAAAGATGTAATTTGACTATAGTTCTCCTTTAAATTGTTGCTAGCAAAAATTGTTTAAACATAAGTTTATTAAATTCATTTAAAAATATAATCAATACGGAAAAGAATAAATAACTCTTTAACAAATTACAGATTGCAATAGATAGCTGCGAGGTCACAGCATTATTCAATATCTTCCAATGCCCGTTTCGCCCTCTTTAAGGGGCTTTATCAAGGTAAGTAATTTTATGTTGCTTAAAATTGTTTCATTTATAAATAAAAAATCCACAATTTTGCTACTTTTCAAATTTTATCCGTGTGTCCACTTTCACTATGATGAACCTGCACTGATAAAGTAGGAACTGATTCACATATCTGTCCAAAAGAGATATCACAACAAGTCAATCCAGACAGCAATCCAGAATTTGTTAGGATTTGCTGATAGTGGTGTCCATCACTGGTCTAGCCATAGAGAAGGCGGACAATGATTAGGTCAGGCCGGCTCTGGGTATTTCATTTATTATTTCTGTACAAGTGCGTAAAACAAGAGAAGCTAGTTGCATATTGCTGATACACTTTCTGAACATCCTCTGTTTTCCATATGATTTAGTAATGTAACAGCTTTATAAGGAGCCCAGGTTTAGGTGTCTCTTGCAAATGCTCGCTTGTGCGTTTGCAAAGCCTTTTGTCTTATAGTTTGCAATTCTCCTGTCAGGGAATGTTGTTAGCTAGTTCAACAGCAGCTGGAGGGATGTGGGCTGCATACATCTACACTAATTACATACTACACAAAGCACAGGGTGAATAGGTAGGGCTGTCTGTCTTACCATTGTAAATTGACATTGCAAAGTGCATTTCCTTATTTGAAACCGTACACTTGTGTCATTCTTTAGTTGTCAAGCTAGACAGCAAACTACTGTTTTGTAAGGTTTTTTTTTTTTTTTTTTTTGCATCTTTGCTGCAGCAGTTTGATTACGAATATATTTCTTTTTCCTACAAATGCGCCAAAGGAAATCTGAAAACAAAAAGAAACCAGCAAACAAACTTTGGCTAACATATCAACATGGTAGAAATATGACCCATATAAACGAATCAGATGTTGCTTTCATTGTTCTGTTAGACCAGTATGTTAGCTGCTGATTGGTTGTTTTAGGTTATTAAGCCTCAGTAATATTTATCCCTGTTGATCCATTCAGTGATTATATTCAGAGGGGAAATGTCTTTTCAGCTCAACTACTAGTGTTTGTAATTCTGGTGAATTTTCTCTGCCTTTCCACCAAACCCCCTATTAATTTTACAGAATTTGAAGGGTATGTAAAGTTTGAATAAAACATTATTTTTATTTGACATGTATACATATAGAAAGCCAACTTAAACATTAAAATGTAAAAACAATTTTGGGATCAGTAGTACTTGCCTCTTGTTTAAACAGCTCTGCTTCCCATCCCATTCTGTGTACAGACTCTTCCTCTGGAGTGCCGATAAGCCCCGCCCCTGACTGACATCACTCCACAGAAAGCCGTTCTTTTGGGGAAAACCCCACCCCCTCTCCTTATCTAAAAAGCCTGTTTCTAACACTTGAGCATGCGCAGATAAGACCTGTCTGACCTCCTGTGTGGTCGGCTGTGGAGAGAGAAGCCAGGGAGAAGAGGGGATGTGGCTAAATTCTTGCTCTTCCCATACAAGAAAGTGCTGCAGAGGGAGGGAGTAGATACAGGGGGGTATTGAGCTCTGCTGAATTAAGAGGTGAGTCAGGAGTTTCTTAATCTTTATATTGCTTGACAATAGGTAATTAGGGCTTTCTTTATATCCAGGGTTTACTTACCTCTTAAGTCAGACCCATATAGAGGTACACCTGATTACTGGTGGTGTTATTTTTATCACACATGGGCATACACTAATTATTCTACAAAAATCAAATTCTGATTTACATATTAAAATATAATTGCATTAGTACAGTACAAGTCATATGACAACAAGGTTCAAAGTCGGTTCAGAAAAATTGGAATCCTGCAGAAAAACTCTGGGATTCAGCCAAAACCCAAACCGAATACTGAATTTAAGTCATCATTAGGTCTGATAGCTACTTATAATTCTGAAAACCTTGCATATGCATTTTTAAAGGATTCATATTTATTTGTGCAAATCTACTTTGCCAATAGTTTTCTTGTATCATAACATTAATTCATCTTTTTATAAAAACAGTGCTGTAGAATACACGTGTTTACCATAAATTCAAGTTGTTTCAAGTACGAGACCTCCCAAATCTTTTGATTACAAGAACCTGGATAGAAATGTCAGTGTCTTGTCATCCTATTGCACATTGGGATCTCTTAGTTCTTCTACAAACCTGTTATTCTTTTCTTTTTTACTATAGCTGTTTGATACTGACAAACCTGAAAAAAACAAAGATCAGTGTAACACATACTTGAATGTTTTTACTATATAATGAAGTACATGGAAGTATTTTGATCAGTAATGATACCTGCTTAGCACTGGAGAGTTTTGGAATTCACTATCATGGACAATTCAAAGGAAAATGTCACCCACAGTGACAGTATTTGTAAGGTACCCCCTCTTCAGCCACAGGGTGGTTGGGAACAGAGGCTTGGCAAACAAACAAGTGGGTGCTTAGTAGTGGAGGCAGCAGCAAATAGTCAGTTTCCCCCCATATAGTGGTGGCACTGGCATAGCCACCTGATTCACAGTTCCTTTAAATGGAGCTAAGTATATTGTTCTTTTTCCTCTTCAAAAAAAAAAATAAATTCATGGTATATCTTCTAAAGGGCTAATTTTTTTTCTCCTTTTTGATTATTGCCCAAGAAACATCTTACAGCTTTTCTACTTGTTTCTGAAGTACTTACATTGGGATTTGCTGATTCCCATCTCAGAATTTTCCCATCATAAATGATGGTTTAGGCCAGGCCAGGTGTAGCCTTAGCCTATGGGTACATGTACAGGGGCATGCATCTGATAAACAGTAAACATGCCTCAACACTTATAGACACCAATACAATGTAATTGCATGGTGCTATGTAGACATGCATTTTTCAGTTGAACACACTGGGGCTTATTCATCAAAGTGAGAATTCCTCTGCCGAAGTGAATCCTCATCTGTTTGCATCACTATGCTCGATTCTCTACTCCTTATTCAGTAAACTGGACATTCCCATAGTGTTAGTAGCCATCTCTTGTGTAGTGCGGTGTAGTCAGTTGGACAGTATCAGCCCTGCCATCAGCCTCCTAATTCACCACTTCAATCTGGTGAAGTAAAACTGGTGAATGCGATGCAGTACACCTTGTCGAATTTCCTACTGCATCAGACTTTAATGTTTTGTCCATACCCTCATCACAGGACAAACTGGAATTTTTTTACCTTTTTTATTTTTTTGCATTTATCTAATTGTATAGATAACAGATTGAAATCGTATGAACCACATTTTTCTATCTTCCATCTTTTATTTCATCTTGTTCATCACTCTACCACCTTCCTTTTTATTGTCAGTTGCTCTACCAAGATGGCCTTTCCTTATGCCATCAACAACGTGTAGCTCTTTTTATTGAATCAGTAGATGACTTCTCTTTCTATGATAACAGCCTTAATGTCAGGTTTCTTTATTTACATGCAGAAGCAGTTCATCTTAATCTAGTTTATATATTGGAGGGTACAGGTAAAAATCACATGCTGAAAGACAGGAGGTTCGAGGGAGCCACACATAGAATATAAATCTGAGGAGAATATCAGCTCAGCTCTAATGGTATATGCTTATGGGTATTTCTTGGTGCAGCCATGTCTGTTACATCATTGTATATTTGCAGAGGTGGGTGGATGCGCAGAATAGGGTTGTATGAGAAGCCAAAGTCTTGGCACTGTTATGTTGATGCAATACACAGAAGCACATGAAAAATCAGCCTATGCATATATCTTAAAAAGCTCTAGCTTATTTATAGCTGCAAGGTTAAAAATAGTTTCCCATTCACTAGCTATTTACTATGCATACAGCCTGCATAGTTACCAGAAGAAGAGGTTTAGGGTCATTGAAAAGCACATTTCTTAGAACACCTGGTCAAATTTACTAAGCTGAAATTAATCCATTAGCAAAACTAGCTCATTCCTTATTGGATTTATCTTTTAGCAAGGTGCAGCCTACAAACGCTATAAGGTCTGGCAGTTCATAGTCAAAGAGAATGTGCTCCAGGGACTCCATAATCTTATACAGAAAGGTTGAGACTTCCAGGAGGCACAATTGGTTAATAAACCATTTTTTTTTTCTGTTTTGTTTTTTGAATAAAGAAGTGCTTGACTGATTGTTTTGTAAATCTTTCATATGTTGTTCTGTAGACTGTATCAGATGTAAATCAGCATTCAGAATGATTGATCTAGTGTTTTATGCCTGAGCACTTCCGTCTTATTGCCGATTCAGTATACGCAGCCTAATTATGCTGCAGTATAAACAGATTGTTTGACAAATATACCTCAGCTGAAGAGCTTACGATTGAACTATTGTACATTATTCCTGATGGTAACCTGTGCTTCCTGTTGCAGTGTGTCCTCAGGTATGCAAGTCCAAAACTCTCCTTTGTAATGCCATATCATTCCAGAGCCTGGAGCCTAAACTGAGTCAGCAGGAACCTTAGGGGAAAGTAGAGAGGGGGAGGGGGCTGCTGGTTGACTTGAGGGAGAGGAAGAATTCTGATGGGGGTGGGATGAGCTGACAATGCGGGAGGAGGGAAAAGCAGAGAGTGTGTAGGATGTGGTTGAGATAAAGTAGGATTATGTTAGTGCTGTCCAGAGTGCTGAAATGAAGCCTAATAACCTAATAGAAAGTGCTCCCTGACACAATTCTTCTCAATACATAAGACCCTCTTCTATTTCTTCCTAAATTGTTGCTCATCACCCTTCCTTCAGCTTGCTGCTCTAATAACCATACCCTACAATTAGTCCATTTGTCACAAACTGCAGTTCTTTAGGGAGCAGCTTGTATGTATACTTTATTAGATTTTGTTATAGAATGATAAAGTAGAAATTTGCAGTTTGGTAGTTTTATTTATGTGTTTATACAGCACCAGCATTTTATGCAGAATTTTATAGAGATGAATCATTCACTTCAGCTTTCAATCTAGTTTCCCTATTAGTCACACACAGATTATGGCCAGTTTAGTCAGGCAGTATGGTTTTGGATTGTGGAGAGTCCAGAGGAAACCCGAACAAGTACAGGTAGAACATACAAACTCCTTGCAGATGGCGGTCAACGTAGAATCAAGCCCAGGACCCAGCACTGCTAAGCCAAAACTCTCCTCCTAACTGACACATCTAGAAGTGTAGGGACTTGCACACTTTTTTACATCACTCATCTTTGTTTACAAAGAATGCAGGAATGCCCACTGATCACACAGTGCATTACTTACAACTTTCCCCATACAGGAGTAGGAAACTTTCCAACCAAATAAAACTCTTCTACAATAGTTAAGCTCATATTTTTTCCAAATAATCACATCTAACTACATTTCTTTTTCTTCTAACAGCTTTTTATACACTGTGTAAAGTGGTTTTATAGTCATAGACATGCCACCTCTGTGTATGACTTACCATTACCAGCTATAATAGGGTTACATAGCGGACTGTTCCGTGAATTCGATCTGTTTACATCCCCTGAACGAAACTAGCCTGGCCGCAGAAATGTACATGGACTTTACTTAGCTGCAGGTAAAATTCATAAATCTGGATACAACATTTTACAATATTTTGAAACTTAGGTAAAGGCCAGATTTCTATGCATCTCTTGTGCAAAATGGACAATAATCAGGGAATACTATTAGTAACTGTTTCGGCTGACCAATTTCTTTCAATTATTGTTCCCTAAAAAAAAAAAACTGATTTTGGGCTCAATTTGCAATAATTCTGCTGGAATTTACTAATAGGATAATGTAGCACAGCATTCCAGGTGACTGCACTTGTCCAATACAAGATGTGTGGCAATCTAGCTGGCTATCCTAGCACAAGCCTAAGCATATTTGATGTAAGGCTGCAATCGTGGGTAAGCATTTTTCCTGTATACGTGATATTTTCAGTGTATGAGTGTTGACCAACCAAGTGATTCATTGCCACAACATCTTCACTAAGAAGCAGCAACCAATCATAACACATAAAACTCTTCTTAGTGGCAATATTATAGTTTGCATTTAGTGTAGGGGGCTTATTCTAGCCAATCTTGCAATCAACTGCTTGGATGTAAGGCCAACTAACCCTAGAAATGGGATGTCCGATTAAATGCCAAACTGCAGAAGTGCAGAATAAAGGGAAATATCACAAACGAAACAAAAAAAAACAAATTAAAGCCAAGACCAACTGTAAATTGCTATTGATCACCACTAATATAAAATACTGAAAGTTAAGCCAGCCAGACAGTGGAAGGTTTTTCAGATATTAACAGAATTCTTTTTAGACTTAAGCATAGGCCAGTCATTGCCTGTGTATTGCCGGTGTGATTTTCTGTACTGATCTTACAGATCTTTATATTCCATGTTGGTATCTTGGATTGGTTAATGCCAGCATCGCCAAATGTATGTTGGCAGAATGTTCTGATATGCAAATATTATCCAGTGTGTGTCACATTTTCTGATGATCCATTTGTTTGGAAATTAGCTGAACTAGATGGATCTTCCCTATTACAATCAAATTTCCAAAACTGACCACTGAAGTTAAGGTTAACAGGACTAAACTCCTATTTAGAATGCAAAACAATTGATAATATTCTTTAATCATTCTTTAACTTATTATCCATTTATATAGCACTGTGCATAACAATTGTCTCTTTTAGGAAGGATTCCTTTTTACATCTGTATGTTTGGTGCCTTAACACTGCAGGGATCATTTCCTCATGTCTGATTGGAGTTTGCATTTTATCTGTAATTCAGTGGGAAATAGTACTCACTTTAACTAATCATCATCTTCTAGAATACTTCTATTCATTGCTCTATTGCTCCTACTATTCATATGCTGTTGCTCCTTGAAATAACCTTTTCCAGAGTTGATTCCTGTATATGTTCCAATCACTAAGTTTGCTCTGTGCTTCTGCATAGTTCCCTCTAGTACCATTTCCTATGAGAACTCTTTATAATATGTTTCTAATTAACCAAAGCTTCAGGTTTCTAGAATTATTCCTTCAGAGCTTCAGGGCCTTCTTCCCTCACTAGTACCTGTAAGTACTCCCTGGGTTTACCTAAATTACCTAACTCCAGTTTACTGCTCCCTAATGGTCTTTCCTTACCCGCTTCATATAACCCAGGCATATCCATGCTCTACAAGGATTCAGTTTCTGTAGGGAAAGCTATGAAGGCTGTTTTACAGAATGCCATGCACTTTGCTGTTTTTGTAGTAAATACAAGGCTATTGTTTTCTTGTACCAATGCCATAACAAAATACCATGTGTAACCTTGCCCTTAGTCACACTAGCTGTTTTTCAGCTGAGCTGGAAAAATAGTATCCATTGTTTCCTGTGGGATAACCCACGCAGGTTATTTTGTTTTACACCATACAAAATAATAAGCCTAATTAAAAACAGCTCATCTGAAAAACAGCTAGTGTGACCCTGGCCTTCATCCTGCACATTGCCATGTATCTATAAATGCTTAGAGATATGTACTAATGATGTGTGGTTGCTTTTATCCTAGCTTAGCTTGTTGATGAAAAAACAGATGACAATTGAATTGTGCAATGATAGTTTCACTAAAGTATGTTCTCAAAAAGTGTGATTTTATACATTTTTATTCAGAAACTAAACTAAATGAAATGAAAGGGTCAGTGATTTCATTCACAGATACCTAATTAAAATCATACATTATGTATAATAATAAAACTATTACATGTAAAATATTTCTGATTTATGAAAGTGTTTACTTTATCATCGTCAGTACAAATATTTGGTAGCTTAAAGTAAAACAGGTTATTTAACACATAGAGGCTTATTTTTAAGAAACAGTCTCCATAAGTACTAATTAAATTCACTCATTTCAAGTTCAATAGTAAGCATGTCCTATCTGTATTTAAAAAATGCAGTAGCGACCCTTGCCCCTATCATGAGCCCAGTACAATGTCTTGTTGTTACAGCTTAATAAAAAGCCTTTTAGGCTGGGTTCACATAAGTGTATGTTGCATAGTGCATCATACACTGGTGCGAAAATAAAAAAAAAAAAATACAGCACCATGCAATCCTATTGACCTTACCTTGTTCCGGTCAGACGAGCGCACAGCATGTGCATGTTCGAATGCCGGCCGTACGTTGGACGCCGCATTTTTGCCAGCGTACGGCCGGAACAAGTTAAATTGAATGGGGTTCGCGGCATGGCGTCTTGAGGCTGGGTTTCACGAGTGTATGATGTGCTGCGCATCATACGCTCGTGTGAACCCAGCCTTAGGAGAAGTTTTATATGCTATGGGGTATTCACAAATGTGTACAAACTTGCATTGATGTTGTAACCTATAGCAACCAATCAGTGATTACCATTGATTAGTTTACTGTAGTTAGTGCAGCCACAAAATGGCTGATTGGTTGCTATGGGTTACATCACCAGAGAAAGATTGCACCTACAGTTGTGAATAGACCACTATGTTTTCGAGGAGCACTTATTTTCTGTCAAGCCTCCTAATCACCTTGATTTCACGCAAGTTAGTCTTCCCAAGCAGTGACATGAAAGAAGACCCATTCGTGTCTTTGATAATTTTAATGTCTGCTTTGACTCAAAGATTGAAACTCCTTTTATTTTACTGTGTGGTTTTGTAAAGAAAGTACACTCCACTTCCAAGGAAACAGTGTCAGACCAAAACCTTTTTTTTTTTTTTTTTATTGCTCTCTTCAGTCTCTGATTTTCTTGTGTCTAAACCCCTACTGGGTTTACACTTCCCCTAGGAACGTGCCATAATGGTGCAGTTTAAAATCCAAGGAGAACCCACTGATGTCCTGGCCCACCCAGAGATTCCTTGTGTCTTGGTGTGCCAGTTCATCCCTGCAAGGAAATTACAAGAAAATAAAATGTAGGGGTTTACTTGCAAGACAAGAAGCATTAATATCAGGCATGAATATCCATCTTGCTTTCCATCTCTAATGACTCACAATCAGATGAATGTGTTATGAACAAGGTCTTATGTTCATCTCATTCTAATGCTGTGTTTCTTCTTATATTATTTATATGCTCCTACATTTTCATGATCCATTATTAGTTTAACTTTTTTATCCCCTTCATTTTTTCGTTTTAATTTCTCCATTTCTAATATCTGCCTTCTTTTGTCTTCCCACTCGGTTGATCTGTTTTAATTTCCTCTCCACCTAGTCTGTGTTTATTCCCCCCATTCTTCCTCTCCTCCCCCCTTCTTCTCTCTTGAGCTCTTTTATTTGGAACTCTGTGCAGTCTCCAAGTCTGCGTCAGCATTTCATCACTAAATATCCCTTTGACACAGGAAAATTCTGCAATCGCCCTCTACCAATCAGCTTAATCTCTCACAATAACAGCATTGTGCCCAGGATATCTTTTTCTTCCACCAAAAAGATAGCTCTGTTAAAAAAAGGCAATGTGAGAGATTTTTCAAGCAAAATGCTTTATTAGCAGGTGTAAGAAAGCATGGTTTTGCCTGTAGAAATAATGTAATTTTCCAGGGCCCTTAAAAAATCAGTATCATTTAAATGTGCAGATGGGCTGAACTGAGCATCTACACCATCGTCATATTGTTTTTAATTACACCCCTTTCTGACCAAAAACCATATGATTTTGGTGATCTTCAATCCTCTAGAAACAGAAAATTGTGGTGATCCATAGAGTTCCCCATATAGGTCATAGATATATTCCATCGTACTAGTATATTCTGCTGGTTGTTTAGCCTTTACACATTGCTGTATTTGCAGGTAGCTAACACTGCCTGCTTGCTATGCCTAACAGTATCTGAAAATAATAATTATGCTTACAAGAGGATGTAGATGTAGGATGTCTTTCCATAGAAGATTTTCATGTTGGGGTTTCTTCCAATGGGAGTTCACAAGTGATGTAATCTAAACCCTAACCACTGAGGCTTCATAAGCCTGTGCTTGGCAAATGGTAACTCATATGAGCAACATCATTAAGTTTTCCTGAAAGGACCATTACCAGAGACCTGGTTAATGAAGGCCTTAATTACCTAGTGGGGGAATCAGAAAGAGTATTGGCCATCAAAGCCCCAACAAGGAGTAAATAAGGAGTAGTTACAAAAGAAGGTGAAAGATGGAATACCTCCTCTTATGTAGTACAACAGAGTGAGGTGTATAGACACCCCTGAAATATAGCCTGCTGAAAGGAAGTGTTTACTGTCTGGTGAGCGGCACATCTGATAAAATCGCACTACTGGTATTTTGTTGATTTGATGGAAACTTACCTATATTAAGCCTTGTAGTTTTTAATGCGAATTGCAAAAGACATGTCACATAACCAATCACTTGAAAAAATACAGTATGTCTATACATCATGTGGTACACTACAATCATTTCAATTTAAAGTCTTTTTGGGTTGGTGGGGGGGGGGCAATATTAGTAAAATGCAAGGATATTAACAAGAACACCCCGTACCATGTGACTCTACACTTATCTTTTAGTTGGCCAATAGCAGGTAAAATTAGGTTGCACAGCAAATTAAATGTTACAGTGATACTGGCACCTGAGGGGTTTTTCACCTGCTGACAAAAATTACAAAACCATGACTTATAGGTAACTTTCAAAGTTCATTAAGGACAGTAAAAAAACACACAGGTGTCAGTATGGGAACTCTACATTTATATTTTGTTAATGTATTTTAGATTTACTTTCCTTTTAAAAAGAAATGCTGGTCATCTAAGAAATGTAACTTTGGATTTCATTCTTTATTATACTGATTATATTTATCATCAGTGTTTTTCCTGATTAAAGTTATTACAATCTAGGGATTATTGACTATGACCACAAAGCCACCCTTCAATAAAGTCACAACTGTGCTTGAGTCTATCAGGGCCTGATGTGTTTCTTAGACTAGCATTGTCATTAGAGTTGATGTGGCACATATTCCTGTATTGCACTTGTATAAATGTGACCTTTGAATATTAAGTCCTACTTTATATAGCTTTGTGTCTGCTTTCCTCTTTACTAAGTGCAGCCATCTTTTATAGATATTCTTAACGAGCTCTAGAAAGCCCATAAGAGGCCTGTGATCAGAAAAGATTAAAACAACACAAAGCATTCAATGGAAAAAACAAAACTTCAACTCTCATTTTTGAAACGAATGCATATCTCAATCCAAATGGTAATTTGTTTTTCTGATGGTATTGTTCCACCAATGGCACTTAGCAGCATTTTTTTATTTTCCTTGCTTTAAACAAAAGGTGCTAATGTAAACCAACCACGTGTCTCTGTCTCAGTCAACACAAATTCATTGTAAATTCTATGCCTAAAGTAGTGATTACAGCATTACATAAAATTAGCAATAGTAAAAACAAAAATATATGTTTACTCTATTCTCTGTGTCTTCTGTATTAGAGTTCAAATGCCACACATGCCAGAATAGTGATTGGATCTGTCTGCTTTCCTGCGGAGTACCTAATTTAGTTACTGATATTGTTACAGTAAGGGAGATCCAGCAGAATATGTAATAGGTATTACTGTAAGGAATCATTGTTCAGAGTCGTGACTGTGAGGATGTGCTCTTGAAACATAATGGGATGGGCCCCTGTGCTTTTCTTTGTGGCTCTTCAGGGGGTCTCATGTCTCTCTGGTTTTCTTGTTGTAGACTGTAATCTCTGAAGTTACTTTTTGATGCTTTTCGCATTTCTATCCCTGTAGAAGCAGGTTAGGTGATTACGAACGGCTGTACCATATGAGAAGATAATGAGCCAAGAAAAATCTCCTGTATCTATAAAGAGCAGTGTATGAAATGACACCTATCACTTCATTAGTTCCCTACTGCTGTGCATTATGTGCATAACAGCATTGTTGCAAAGAAACAGCAGTGCTTCAGGGGGTTGTAGGTAAAGGAAGCACCAAACGCTTTCATATCCACGATTACACTTAACAGTTCTATTATCATTTGCTTAACCCCTATTTCAATGTGCTTGCCTTCCACAGCTTTTCCCATGAGTTTTACGCCTTTATTTTTACTATATAGCGTTTTACTTTTGACCTTTGATCGATTCAAAATATAAGTATCCTTTGCTGAATGGAATATTGAGCAGCAATTTTATTTTATTTTTTAGCTGACCCCTTTATTTTCCATGCTTAACTTTGTTTGTAGACCTTTCTCTTCAGTGCCCTAGTTTTTACATTATTTTCTCAAAGGCTCTTCATGTTTTCCCTTCTGTGACTAACTTCAAAGAGCTTAGGAGGCAATGGGATGGATATCCCCCAATCACATATCTTTCCCCACCCTCCCTAACCTCAACCTACACTCTCCCCCGAGTCTTCATTACCAGAAATTACACCAATTAGTGCCTTTCGAGTTTATTTCTTGTGCCTAAAATGAATGTTTGTATTACATCTGAAAATGTGACTGTATGCGTTATGTCTTTATAAAGTATCTTGATAGATTTATGAAAATGAAAGCATTTTCATGTATCTACTTTAATGTATGCAGTCAAACTTTTCTTTCGGTGTGCCAAAAATCAGGCCTGCCTTCAGAACTTATGGGGCCCTCACAGCCTCACAAATGAGACTCCTTGAACACATTTTAAGACCGCTGTTTACAATACAAACTGATGAGTTATGCTGCTCATTTCCCAGTGAACCATGAATTTCATTGGACAATATTTGGAATCCTCCATATGACAGTCTGTTTCATTCCCTCTGGTTCACTGAGTTGGAGGAACCCCCCCACCCCACCCCACAGCAGTAAAAATGATTGGTGCTTGGTTATTTGTGGTAGCTTTGGGCTCAAAATGTATTTATCTTGCTTTTATAAATGCTAGATACATCTTTATTTCTAGCACAGGGGAATGTACATTATGGTGCTAACTGCTTCCTTGTCATGTGACACAAGCTAATTAATTCACTCTGAAAGCAAAGAGAAGTATCATTTTTGATGACTTCTGTGTTTAATACTGCTGGAAATGAATGCCAGTATGCCCATTTTCATTACCTATTTTATTTTAAACAGCAGTAACTTTAACTGCGAGATGTAAGCTAAATCAGATTTGGTGGTAGCTGTAGTGAATTGTGAGGAGAAAAGTGAAACTTTGTTAGCGCTTTATAAATAAATTTAATTGTAGAGTGCTGTGTATATTTGTGGCGCTTTTATAAATAAAATTGTACATACATACATACAAGTACCGCGACAAAAACAGAAATTTACTTTGGTAGAGTCAACAATTATGGAGTGTTGCCGTTATCACTATTTGATAAATAGCCATCTTAACACATATTACCATTTTTATTATGTTAGTGTTTTAGAGCCATTAAATTTGATTTCCCAGGCCAGAAAATTTTCATCTTGAGTAAAGAAACTTATTAGATCTTAAATACTGACATACAGTTATTCATTCTTCACAATGTGTCTCTGAACAGACATTGGCTGCATGATTGTGCACAGTTCCATGCAGGTTCCCTAGGTCGGACACTCCTAAAAATAGCTTTATTTGACTGATGCTAACTTGACACTTAAAGGACAACTAAAGGCAAAATATATTATTGGTTATCTGAATATTTATCCTAAAGCATTATTACATTAATATAACATTGTTACAATTTTTTCTAGTTGGGCTTTCATGCTAGTTCCTCCTGATTACCCTGGATGCTTGCTATTGTCAGAATCATGCAAATTCTCAGTAGAATCTCTGCTGCACTTCTAAGTGGAACTGTAAAGTAACAAAACATCTGCAAAATGCTGATCATTTTTTTTTTTTAAAGTTCCTAAGTATGTCATTCAAATTGCTCACTTAAGATTTTTACTTATCTGCTCCAGGGGAATTTGGTAAAAGAGGAGGGGCTTATGTAAGAAAATGGCTTTAAATTAAAAATGGCTGGATCTAAATAAAAACTATATATTTAAAAAATATTTTACTAAACACTGTCAGTTACACTGGTTGATGACTGTTGATAACTTGACTGTTCCTATAACTAAGCAATGAACATATTGACTCACTTTTTTTTCTCTCTCAACTTCACAGGTCTGGTAAAACTTGGGGTTCACTGTGTTACTTGTCAAAAGGTTGCTATCAAGATTGTCAATCGAGAGAAACTCAGTGAGTCCGTGTTAATGAAGGTAATGTATAAGCATTGCTTATAGGTCCTTTTCTATTAAAAAAAAAAAAAAAGCTGAAACCATATATATTTAATCAAAAAGGAACCTTAGTGCAAGTTTATTTTATATGAGAATGGTCACATTTTTATAGAAAGGGCATGCGAATCTAGATAAGATTTTAGTTTAAACTTTCAGCAATAGTGTTCTATACATAGGTTTTAAAATTCATTCTAATTTTCTCTTAAATACAGAAAGACAGAGGTGACGGTGGCAGGCTGGCTTTGTGTGTGCATAGGGTGGGGGTGGGCAGCAGATGTCCCATGTAACAGTTGAGGCTTGGTGGTTGGGATGGTGCGGAGCAGATGGTCCAGCGCGTGAAAGAGACAAAGATGGTGTGAAAGACCAAACAGGGGCAGGTGCCTATAAATTAATCCCATCCCTGCTAAGACACGTAGTGTCACCTTTAATGACATCCATAGACATTATAACTTTTTAATATTAACCCTCTCCTTGCTAGGTACAATAATTTGCCCTACAAGCAAAGTGCCCAATATTAGCCATGCTCCTTGTGTGCATATTCATGTACACTTAGTGTTTGCAAGCATTAAATGATTATTTGCTATCATTTTTCTAAAAGAGTATGTGGGGCTCAACAAAAAGAGTGCGTCATAATACTTAATTGAACACTGTCGCATGTAACAAGTTCCTAGTTGAGGTCGTTCCGATTGGCATATAGCAGATGGGAGAGGGCACATAGTTAGTAAGCCTCAGCAACCAATCAGCGGTAAGCTTTGATAAATGATAATCAGCTTGGATAAATTAAAATCAAATGTTAGGTTGCTACGGGTTACTGTTCTTATGCATAAATTAGTAAATGCCCCCTATAATGTGGGATGCAGGGTTGGACAGATTCATTCTATTCTAGCATGCTGTGTTTTATTATTGCTGTCAGTTATTAAAGGATTTATATGACAACCCTAGTCATGTATCACTTTAGGGCAGCTAGCTATTAGAAACCTTTTTTACATTGTAAAAGAAGCCTTCTAGCACACGTTGTTAAAAGCTACTAAGATGTTCATCAATGGGATTCACATAAAAATGTAATCAGCCAGAATAAAAGTCAATAACCTATAAAAACCTTTTGTTTTTTGATGATATAGTAATGGGTACGCAATATGGGTCAGTTGATTCTTATTTGGAGCTTATTTTTTTTGTGTTTTATGCCTTACTGCTGTGCAGAAACATGGGCTTAATATAATGCTATTCAGTACCAGATGTCCCATGGATTAATAGATATATCTGCAATCCATTTCCTTTAAAGCACCAGTAACACAAGGAAAAGAAAATTGTTACTAGCATCGGCTTTAGCACGGAAGCAATTGCAATTTTAGAAACTGATTTCCATATTTCTATTGCTTTGCATTGTCTCCCTCAATGTTGATTGCAGCTATCATTTATAAATTGGGCTTTCAGGGTCACTATATGAATGTGTTTTTTTTTGTCTAAAGTTGTATAGAAAACATTAGAGCAGTGGTTCTCAACATTTTTATTGCCGTGACCCTTTAGTACAATTCCCTGTGATTTGGCGACCCCCGTTCATTAATTATTATTGGACGACCCCATTCAAACCCTATATTTCCGACGGTCTTAGGCGACCCCTGGCAAATCGTCATTCGACCCCCAATGGGGTCCCGACCCA